>CAAKHF010020015.1:0-18655 GCA_901007745.1 Hippocampus kuda | reverse complement strand
CCCCCCCCCCGTGTTTCCAAGCCGCTTCTACTGGCCTCACCTTAATGATGCTCTGCAGGACCTTCTCGTTGATGACCGCCTTGTGGCAGGCCGTTTTATGGTACAGCTCCACCAGCACTTCGAGGGAGCGCTCAGCAAAGGGCACGTAGTTTAAGGCAACCCACTCCGCCTGCAAGGTGGGGAGGGGGGCGGGGATACATTGCAAGACACAAAAACAATGGCGGCATTAGCAATCAATCTTCAAACGGCTGCCACAGTGTCAGCAGTTCATAACATGAGCGCAGACGTTTCGCACACACTGCGCTCAATGTAATTATCGCTGCAGTACTCATGGACAATTAAAGATGACCAGATAACGAGGCTCAGCTTTGATTGGCACTGTTGGGGGAGGTATCAGTGAAACGCGGGATATCGTTGCGGGGGCTGCGGGAAGATGGCGCCATGCGCAAAACCATTAATAGGCAGACGTGGAGAATTAGCGTAATACCTCCATGACACTGTCACTCAAAACAGAGCCGTGCATTTTAGGCTGTGAAAGTGGACCACGGTGAAAGCAAACGAGAGCAAGGAGGAGCAGAAAAGAAAAAGGAATAAACAAGGCTCTTGGAGAAACAGAAATTCAAGTTCAACAGAAAGAAAACTTGTTGCCGTCTGCCTAGTGATGTTTTGAAATTTGTCGGTTTTGCGGTCAAAGTATTTTTGAACAATTGGATTGTGACATTTTTTTTACAAAACATCTACTTTCCGTCCTCTGTTGAGGAGCGACTCCAGAACAGGTGCAAATGGTGCCCTGCCACACAACAGCCAACAGGTGGTGCTGTTTCCTCTAACTGTCACACTTATTTTCATAGTTCATACAGAGCAGGGAGTCAATTTGAAAATGTGACAAAAACAAAATGTGTTTTTTTTTTTTTTTTTTTGGTAACCCGTACGATGCAACTCGGAAAAAAGCAATCCAAACAATTCTACAGGACAATTTTTGTTGTCCGTCAATAAATTTGTCGTCTACATAACTCATTGGGTGTTTTCCCCCTTCCCCCAATTAAATACGAAAACATCACACTCCTACTTCCTATTCGGCAAGTACGTGGTTGGATAACTGTTGTTTTACATCTCAGTGAGTTTCTTTCTACTCAGGAAGTAAAGATGAAATAAAGACAAATAATAGCCGGAGCTCAGTGGAGACACGGAGGCTCACGAGGGGTGCCTTGAAGAATCACACAAACACCAACCAAAAGACAAACATCGGGAGGAGGAGGAGGAGGAGGAGGAGGAGGAGGAGGAGACGACACTGCGGAGGAAGTTAATGGCAGGCAGAATGTGGAGCGAGCGAGAAGCTCCCCATGCAGTGTGATCGCTCATCCCGCCAACCCTGGAGAAGCTGGAATACACCGAGCGGTGGTAGTGCAAGTAACGGCACATTACAAATCAAATACAGGGAATGGAACTCACCGGCGCAAAGAGCTGGATCTAAAAACGGTTATCCAGTCAGTGAGTCGTCCCAAGAAACAGAACCAGAAGAGATTTGGAATTAAAGTTGCACGTTCAAATTTGTTTGCTTATCTCAATGAGGTGAAGTCATCCAGACAGATTCATGGGCAAACATTCAGTCTGACCGGCGACTGGACACCATTGGATAAGAGCGATAGGGACCACCCGCAACATGTACTTGGCTGGGGGGAGGGGCAGGAATTTAGTTTGACCCGCTTACATAAACAATTTAAAGACAGATTGAAATTGGAAGGGGTGCGGGTGCTGGAGTTGGGGGGGGGAGGGGGTGTCTGGAATCAGGCAGAATTTGGGGTTAGTACTGGAAATGTTTATGAGTGTGATTGTCTCAGCCTGCCAGTGTTAAAGACGATGACGAGGAAGCGCATGCTGGATTTTAAGTGGAACTTCCAAAGTCGAGCTCACAATGCGGATTATTTTGAATGTTGAATGAAAAAAAAGAAAATAAAACGACTTTTAGTGTCAAGCCAAATGTTCATTTTCACTTCGGGGTGTGCTCACTTTTGTTGCCGTGAGTTTAGACTCGAATGGCTATCCAGGGGGCAGACAGTACATTGACGCTGTGATACAAATTTTACATCGACTACTTTGCAGTGTTGCAAAGTGTCAATTCATAGGATATATTTCCCAAAATGGCTTTGGTACCCTCAATTTTGTGGGACGCGATACAGAAAAACATCTAGCAATGTGTCATACTTGTGCATAGATTTAGTCATGTACAACTTCGGAGGTTCCACTGTACGGTCAAGCGTGAGCCAGACTTGTTTTCAAATCGAATCTTTTTATGCCTTCAAGCTGGGTTAGAGGAATGAGGAAGGAATTATGGGGTCGGGATTGCAAAATGAATGCCCGCGATAACTAGTCCAGCGTATGACAGTTTATGATTAGGGGCAGATGAGACAAAAAAAAAAACAAACAAACAAAAAAAACCCAGACACGGCTGTTGATTAAATGTTACCTGGTTGTATTTGGCATTGGCCACGTGTTTGGTTTCCATTCTGCCATACTGCGGAGGCTTGCAGGAGAACTCCACGAAGAGCAGCAGCTGTTCAAAGATGGCCGGGTACATGACCTGCAGGTTCTCCGGCCCGACACAGATGGCCTGCGGCGGGGAGGGAAGCGACAAACAAACACTGCTGACATCCACCGAAGGAGACGGCATCGTTATCCGTCGCTTGGCGCGGCGCGCATAACGTTTCGCGGACGCAAGCGATTGGAAGGCATGGATGGGCGTGCTGTTGAAATGGTCGCTTCATCATTCTTTTGCGTTTACACTTCCTGCCTTGAGTCGATATGAGCATAAAAAAAACAAGATTTGCTACAAATACAGTGGTACACCGACTTATGAGAGCAATCAAGGTTTTTGGGGGGGGGGGCGAGGGGTTGTGTGGGTCATGACAGCTGCCGCGACATGTAAAAGGCAGGCGTCTTGTGGGGGTGCAGAGCTTGGTTATTTTCTCAAGTGAGAATGTTGGAAGCTTTGGGAAAGAGCAGGTGACATCACGGTCAAATGCGGAACCCCCGTGTAAAATTATCAGCCAGTCCAACTATTTACGCTTGTCGTCGACATTTTGTCAGAAAGGCTGTCCGCTAGCCAATGCTACGTTGACGTTTTGGCTAACCGGGGGCACGACAGCCGAGCTTCGGCAGTCTTCTTTGCGGTTGAATGTAACTCAAATGTCAACGGATCGTCACCTTTCGCAACAATGACTTGACCGAAACAACAGATGGCATTTGAAAAAACAAAAAAAAAAAAAAACAAAATCTTGTTGGGAGTAGAACAACTAGTCCCTCGCTCCTTCAAAACCAGGCATCTGGGAGAGAAAACCGAGACTGCCTTCTGAGGAAAAGAAGACATCTGACCAGACGGATGTCTTTACCGACATGACTGCCCCAAAGAAAATCGGCCAACGGAGCGAGCGGACAACAGCGTTCGTTCTGCGTGCTCGAGAAAAATACATCCGGTGCGACGATAACGCGAGACATCTTTTCAATCCGCTGAAAGGTTTTCCATTTTACCTTCTGTAAAACATCCAGAGCGATGAGCACGGCTTCCTGCAGGCTGGTGAGCACGGCCTCGGTGTAGGAGGGCAGGATGAAGGGGGAGGCGTCGCTGCTGATGGGCACCGACACGGCGCCGTGGAGGATGACGCCGAGCTTCTTCAGGTCCTCCATGCTGAAGTTGGCCTTGATGTGTTGGTACAGCGCCGGGAAAATTTGGACGAGCGCGGTGAGGAAAGGCTGGCTGGGGATGAAGGAGAGCTTCTCCGTCTGGCCGCTCGGCGGCCTGGTGCTGTCCGTTCCCGTCCGGTACCACGTATTCCACGCCGACCACCACAACGTCAAGTCCTCCAAGGCCGACTCCTCCCCCGGCGGAGGGGCCTGCAGCTCGGCGCCGTTGTAGCACGTCAGCCGCTCCACCAGCGAATCGGAGCGCACCAGCGGTCTGCCGGGACCCGACGCCGAGAGGGGATCGATGAGGACCGGCGGGACGCCCATGGCGGCGAACGCGTCGCCCGTTTTGTCCGAGTCTTTGACAGGCGTGACGATCTGCAGGATCTCTTGAAAGCTCTTGAGGGCGGCCAGGGACACTTCGTTGTTCTTGCTGAGCGCGGCCGACTGGATGTGGGTCAGGAGAACCTCCCAGGCCTCGAAGAAATCACCTGCGGCGAGACGGAAACGGGTCAACAGCTTGTTGTTGACCTTTTTTTAGCATTTTTATGCTTTATTTTGGAAAGTCAGAGCTGGACTTAAATTGTCATTGTTACAATGCAATTCTATATAAAAAAAATAAAAATAAATAACACCAACTCTGTTTTTGCTCCTATTTTTCAGGTGACTTTTCCCACTTTCTTTTATTGTTCCAAAATGGGAGACAATCCGTTCACCTCTCAGGTGTGAATTCATCAAGATGCTAATCCGACAGGATGGTGTTGCGCGGGTGTGTCAATAAAAAGGCTGCTCTAAAATGTGCAGTTTTACTGGATTGCGACTTCCTGCTTGGGTCAGAAAACGAGCTTGTATCTGGCGGGACCGCCGTTTTGCTCACATACTGCAACACGTTTACTGCACAGCTGTGGATGAAGCAATAAAAGTTTCCTCTAAAACGTAAAGTAAGGTCAATAAAAGTGGGATCACAATTTTGCCAATCATAACCTGTACCGTTGGAAATAAAAACAAAATTGGTCACATGGAAAAAAAAAATACATATACACATTAAAAAAAAAAAATGTTGGCCAACAATTAATCATCGTAAATTTTTTTTTCTGACTTCCGGGTTGAGTGAACGCTGGCGCGTTTTGGCTGCCGCTGCTCAACCCGTATTGTTTTGTGTTTTTTTTGTTATTGTAAAGTGTCCTTGGGTGTCTTGAAAGGCGCTTATAAATAAAATGTATTATTATTATTATTATTATTAATTCTCTGTCGCTTCATAATTAGGTTTCCAGTGAGGTCAGCCTTGGATTACGGTTGACATTTTTGCGTGTAACCGTCTTGACTCACCTAACTTTTGCAGCAGGTAGCGCCTGGTGTTGAAGATGCGGGCGACCCCGGCCAAAGTCAGCACCCAAGTCTCGGCCCACTGTTTCTCCGCTGTGTCCCGCGAGTGGTGAATAAGGATGTTCCCGCCGCCGGACTCGATCTTCTCCTTGTCCGCCGTGGTGGATGACGTCCTGACGCAGTTCAGCAAGTGAAAGAGCACCTACGTGGCACAAAGGTGAGCAAACGCCGTCTAGTGAAGCTCATTTGGGGACATGCGGAGTAACAATCTTGCCAAATGCGAAACATGCAGTGGAAAGTGATTCAAGTGACATAACGCTTGGCCGCTACCTTCCAGACCACAATATGCCACGTTGGCTGATGCAGCAAGGTCCCATGCGCAGCGATGGTGGAAAACAACGTCTGCCCGGCACTTTTGCGCACAGCGGGCCTCGGATCCACACACAGCTCGCCTAACTTGGCATACAGGCACAGCCACAGGCAGTCGAAAGGAGGTGCGGGATGGAAGGGCCTGTTCAGGGTCTCTCCTTTCTCCCGGGCCTGCTTCTGCTGGGCCTCCTCGTCTCTCTCCAGCTCCTTTGTGATGGCTTCACCCCTTTGGAAGAAGTAATCTGAAATGTTCCACTGACGGAGGGGAAACAGAGAAGCGGGAATTACGAAAATGGGAGAAATGTGTTGCAATACGAAAACAGTATATACATGAAATTAATTCATGATACAAGCATGTGACCTTTTGCTTTAGGCACTAGGAACAGAAGAGAGCCTTTTCTTCACTGTCCCCCTCCCCCCGAGGTTAGAAGCATAAAATTGTGATTGAAATGAGGAACTAAACGGTCTGTTCCCAAATAGTAGCCGAGGGCAGAGACCAAGTACTGTTGCGAAGAGCGAAAATCTGTGAGTAACTGACACCCCCAAAAAGAAATTGGAATGGCCTACAGATGACAAAAGATGGCGGTGAAGCACTCAAAACAGAGATTGATCTTCCCGTTTGTATTAATACGCTGAATGTGGTCTAACAACATAATCAGCGCCGTGAATCTAGCATGGACACAATCATGAACCCGTGCTGGAACCTATCCCAGGTGTCTTCGGGCAGTAGGCGGGGGACACCCTGAACCGGTTGCCAGCCAATCGCAGGGCACAGGGCCCCAGAATACCCGGAGAAAAGCCACGCAGGCCCGGGGAGAACATGCAAACTCCACACAGGATGGCCGGAGCCGGGATCGAACCCACAACCTCTGCACTGTGAGGTCGACGCGCTCACCACAGGACCACCGGGTTGCCATAATCATGAACCCATGTTACTTAAATAACTGTATTGACTCGTTGGAAAAAAAAAAAAAAAAACTTTCACATGCAGCTGATCGATAGCATTAGCTAGCATACTGGGCTAAACAACACACAATAATAAATAAATCGGGGTCTTGGCACGAGGACAACTGGCGTCAAGGCTCACCAGGAGGCCAATAGAGGTGAGACTGATGTTGAGCTCCTGGTTCTGTAGGCCGAAACTTCCGGCTACATCCACTACAATCTGGAGGCACGTGCAAGGCATGGTGGGTAGGAAGTCGGTCACCACCAACTGCAGGCACTGGAAGGCTGTTCGGATCAACGACTCACTGAGGACACACCGGAGACACGAAGGGGATTATAAACAAAAATGATCTGATCGATGAAAATAAGCCGCGCTTACCCTTGATCATTGCGGATAGCTCCTATGACACCCAAAACGAGGGGCCAGCCGGGGCCCAGACTGTCCCCCTGGCTCTGGAGGATTTGCAGGACGCTTTCCAGCTGCTTCTGCCGGATGTCGGCGTGGAGCACGTTGGACAGCTCCTTCAGGGGGTTGAGCAGCAGAAGCTGCAGTCGCTTCGAGAAGACACAGACGGTCGTGAACTTGGGGCGTGGTTGAGATCGCCGATTGTACGGCGTGAACAGGCGCGCGATCCACGAGATAGAAGAAACAACCTAAGGCAGGTAGCTGAGTATTCCCTCCGACTCAGACACCAATTACAGGGGGCAACTTTGGAAACCGAAAAGGAATCATCACACACAAATACAATTCATAACTGAAAGACGATTGGCAGCGATCCAATCATTAACTGCATTCGTGCATTTTGGTGACAGACGTTTTGATTTTTCTTTTTTTTGGGGCCATAGAGACATATGGAATTTGAAATATAGTTAAGTATTGTCGGAAAACAAATACACAGTTGATATTGCATTGGTACAGCTCGGCAACGGATCTCGTTTCATCATCAGAAATGTACTTTGTACGTTTGGGCACTCAAGAAACCGAGTCGCGCGACAAGTTTCGCTACCTGATTGTGGCCGAGCGGCGGCTCGTGCTTGTAGTCCAGGCCAGCTTTGATGAGTGCCGTCAAGGCCTCAGCCCCCCACTCTCTCATCCTGGAGTTTGGGTGCTGGCAAACCTGCAGGACACATCAAATACACGCAGAAATGCAAACACGGACGCACAGACAAGGAGCAAAGGAATCAAGTGCCTGCGCGTTTGTGGACGCGTGGGTGGATTTGTGTGCGTCTTTCTTCCGCTGGATCAGTTCTGATCGCAGGGGAGTCTCCACGCCCCCCCCCACCCCCCAAATAAATAAATAAATACAAAGGCAGTTAGTTTCCCAGCAGATTTTGTCGTGGGCGTGTGTGCGGCACGCATCAAGCAAACGCATGATCATAAAATCGAGAGGTTTGCGCCGTACAAAGTGTAATCAAGCACGTTTGTATCGACACACTTGGGAGATGTGCCATGTCCACACACACAGAAAAAGAGGCTTTTTCTATACATTGTCGTGCATATTTTAGGCCACAAGCAGCCCTCTAGAAGGCAAAAGCTGCATTTTTAGGCTCTCCTTTATGTATTCCAATTTAATTTTACGATGCACGCATGTTTTTTTTTTTTTCCCTGACAGATTGGTGTCAAAGTGCCATCTGAAACTGGCATGCACCTTACGGTTCATGTGAAAGACAGATTTTCATGACCGTTGTAGACAGAGAACTCAAAAAAAAAAAAAAAATAGCTGCGCATGTGTGGACATGGCTTGGCTTCACGTTCGAGTCACAGCACAAAAAAAATTGATGAAAGTGATCAAAATGATAAGATTCATTGACAGCATGAGGACATTCCACTGGCGGATACACATGAATCACATGAGACTTGATAATTGCCCAAGCCATTTTTATTGTCATAGTAATATTTTTAAAAATTGGGTTTTTTTTCTTAAATAATACCAATCACTCTCATCGAAAGGTTGAATCAAGGCAAGTGGACTATTCTTTTTGGTGGAGTTTGTCGTGTTTTTTTTTTTTTTCTTGTGTTGCAAGAGGCATTCAAAAATGACTGAGGCGATGATGCTTTTATGCAAATGACATGGTCTTCCTCATTTCTGTCAAATGAATAATTTAGATATTTTCTTCTTAGAAATTGCTGTCAGGTTTTCCTTTTGAAAGAAATCGAGTGTCAATGTGAGGCTTGCGCCCGCACACGCGCACTAGACAATGCCAGACCCTGCTTTGGCAGCAAATCAAATTTCAAAATCAAGACTGGAAGCACAGAGGACACGATACACAGACAGCAGCAACTTAACTCCCAACATGTTGACAGGGAGGAGATAAGAACTGGGGGAGAGAGAGCAACAAAATGGATAAAAAAGAAGTTTGGATGAGAGGATGCTCGCTTACCTTCTGCAAAACAGACAGGAATGCAAAAGAGAGGGGGGAGATAAGAAAGAAAATGTGAAGAAAAAAACAACAACTTCAAAGTCTTTTCTCACGAGGGGAGTCTCCTCTCCCTGAGACGAATGGTCAAAACATCGGTTTTCAGTCTAGCACCAAAAAAAAAACAGCAGAATATTGTGTTTCATGTTACCTCGAGTAAGTGTCCAGTCAGAGGCCTCCACAGAATCTCGATACGATCCATGTTCACCAGACCCGTCTCCAGCAGCTTGGCCACGGCAAACAAGGATGGTTCCTGCTTGCGAGACAATAAGAGTCGTAGCTTCGTTAATTTATTATTATTATTTTTTCCTTTTCCTGGGCCAAATCTTGTTAGCATTTGATGCGCCGCAGTTCAAGTGTGGGGGGGGGGGGGGAAGCCCAAAACAATGTTATGCCCTGGCATGAGGGCAAGGAGAGCCACACTCAGTGACAACAAAGTGAAAACAGAAATATAGTGACTCTGACTTCAGTTCCTGATGTCATTCACTTGGCCAGTTGTCCCCAACTGCCAATATTTAAAAATATATATATTCAATAATAGTCAAAATAAGTGTAAGAGTTGTTGCGGGGCGAATGTGCCCAAAGAGGCAGATTATCAGACGGGCAGCAATATTCATTGGATGGATGTTTGCTGGTCCGCAAAATATCGGTCCGTGGCGGGTGAAAAAAAAAAAAAAGTCGGGTGTAACTATGCTAGGCCACGCCCCTTAAAGGCACATATCCAACGCACCTTGTTTGTCCCGTAGGCCATTTCCATAGCTTCCAGTGAAAGAGAACTTAAAGCGTTGATCAAGTGATGAAGGGAAACGTCATCCAGGTACCTAGATCACGCAAGACATGGGTCACTGGAGGGCGAGTCATTACCGTCAGCATTCGTGACGACAATCAGTGTGATGCATTCAAACAGTTTTGAAAGAAAATGAAAGAGTTGAACAGGTCCTCACTGGGAGCTCTCAAAAAGTCTGGAGAGAATGTTGGAGATGACCGGCAAGTCGGTCATCACAGCCGTGGTCAACACCTGACCGGGACGGAGACAAATCAATTGTCAGTCAACGGCCCGTCGCAGTCGTATGGCGCACGATGCAGGGCAAACGTACCGTACTGGGTCCCTCCACAGCTCGGCCAGGCTTGAGGGCGCCGCCGGCGCTTGGCTTCAGTCCGAGGATCCACACCAAGTGCTGGGATCACGACGACACGAAGGAATATGGATTTATTAGTGGGGGGGACAATCCAAGTTTTCCCAAAGAAGCAATCACACAGCCTTACAATTGGTATTGTGTGTGTTGAAAAGAGAATAAGACAAAAAAGATTTTTGTTATCCATTTCTCAGTCAACAGATGATTATATTCCCTGCTAATAAGAATAAACTTATTTGTAGGAAATGTTTTTTTTTGTGAGAAGCAAAACACAAACTTGTTTTTTTTCTTCAATATTTTAAAAATATTTCGTAATTTTTTTTGCATTAAAAAAATAATGCAAAAAAGAAAAAAATTACAATCTGTGTCCTCTTAAAAAATGCGGGAACAGAAGAGTGAGATTACTTTTACAAAAGGACTGTGTGTGAAAACACCCTAAAATGAACACCAAAATAGGTGAAGCTATTTTTTTCTTTCTTTTTTTTAAAATCATTATTATCACTGTGGAGAACCAGTTGGCGCTTGTACCTGCAGTGTGGCCAGAACCAGCTGCCAGGAGGTGCCCAGCACGGCGCCGTGGCAGTGGGCCAGGTTCAACAGAGTCCGCATGCACTGAATGTTCTTGGCCGTCAGCTTGACAAGAGACACAAAGTAAGAATTGAGAGTGATGTCCACGTAGTCCAGTACGTTGGAACAAAGACCCCTTCAAAGGGGGGGGGGGGAGACAGATTTTCAATATGGGATGCACTGACACCACTTGCAACAAGTGCTTGAATTTGAGGAGTCAGCGTTAACAGAGCTCCAATCCATGATCAAGCCATTATGTATTGCAAATTGGATGAAAATGTGTTTTAGTAGTTCAGAATCTGTGTTTTTAAGGATATATTAAAAAAATAATAATAATAATAATAATTAAAAAAAAGAAACCGCATGCAACACATTCTTCTCAAATGAATACACAAAACTTTAAACCTAAAATAGAGCATACAGATTATCGGCATTGGTGCATCCCTAATAATCAATCCTTTCTAAATCCTTGCGTCTGGCCACCAACAATTCACGATCTTGTATTTTCCTACCACAACGGTTCCTTGGGGCTGGGCACTGAGTGGTTGCCCGACGGCCACCACCTGCTGATGGGACTCGCTCGATGGGCTGATGATCTGCACATTTTGGCCCTGAATCGAGTAGGCTGTAGGAAAAAAAGAAGAAGAAGAAAAAAACTAAAAACGTGTTGGGTTGCGTGTGCGTCCGGGATTTGTAACTAACAAACAGAGGCTGCAGGAGAAGCTCTTTTAATCAACTCAACATGGGCAGACCAATTAGCCGGCTTTATCTATACAAGCTAATATGCAAATGTTGAATGTCCAAGGGGGCCTTTTGGAGAGAAGCTGCGTGCGCACGTTTTAACACTCCCCGGGCACGTTCTTAATTAGAAGTCCCGGCATAACGTTATGGATTACTGCAATAAGAGACGGCGCATTGGGGAGAGGCAAAATGCCAAGAGTTTAACGCGATCAACTCGGCTCACGCGCAGCACACATTTCAGACCGCGAGGATAAGAAAACCTCATTAATTTAACATCAATACACATGACTGCAGGCACAAGAATGAAGCGCATTTTTAATCAAACAGAAGTTTGCAAAGGGGTGGAAACCGTCCAGTAAATTTCCATGGGAAGCTCGAGGAAATTCCAAAATTCAAACGCTTGGAATTGACTGGGAATTGCGGGTAACGTAATGAAAACGTATCATTATGGGGTATAAATAGGAATGTTTTATCTTGTCATAAGCAGAAATATGTACAAACTTGATAGCCTACTTTACTTGCATGTATTACTGTACCTGAAGTACTCCATTACTTTTAACTTGTTTGCTCATAAATCAAATTTGGCCCCCCCCCCAAAAAAAAAAAAACAACTGTACTTGCTTTCTCTATACAGATCAACTTTCCAATTTAAAAACTCACAACCCGATCAAACACGCTACATTCACGCGTATTTCGGATAGTCTGACAAAGCAAAATGGCATTTTAAGAACAGTCCTCGCGTTATTTTCGGCAAACGTTATTTTCGGCATCGGCTGCTGGGTCGCTTACTTTTGCTGGACAAGTTGCCGGCGTTGCTGCTGAGAACGGTCAAGGCGTAGTGCGGCGGCAGAGAAGCCTTGCAGATGGCCGTGATGAAAGCGTCGCGCGGAGTCACCAGGCCCAGGCGGCCGCATAGCGAGGCCATGGTCAGCTCGGCCTTCAGGATGTTCTCGGTGGCCGTCTCATCGGTGCTGCAAACGCACACACGCACTGAGTGTACTGTTCGATGTCATTCATCTTTGCAAATGTGCTGTGGTGAAGTGATTCACATTGCCCCGTCCCTGTGAAAAAAAAAAAATGTCCATGCTGCGGGCCGCAAATGGTCCACAGGCCGTAGGTTGGACACCACTCGTGGCAAAGGAAAGTTATTGCATTGAGTTCATGTGAATCTTTGCAAGGCTGGAATCGTATTAGAGTCAAAAGGAGAATACGATGCAAAACCATTCCTTCTGCACTGTGTCTCGTACACCTGCATGAAGACGGTTTAACAGGGTTCAGGTATGTGAAAGTTTTTCAAGAGCAAAGAGCATTGTGGGAAGGAGGGAGGAGGGGGCGGTTATCCCGGCAATGAAACTCATCTGGTCTGTCTGCAAAGCAAATTCACCTCCAACTCCAGTAATGTGTGTCAAGAGTCTGTTTGATAAAGGCGTCTCCGTGTTTATGAGTACAAAGCCTGTCTGACAGGAGTAAGAAGTATGAGCGCCTTAAAAGCCGATCGGCACGGCAGTGGTTTCAAGAGGCGGCGGCGGATTGGAATACCGCCAACAATTGGACAAATTGCGCCAATTGAAAAAGGGAACATCGAGCGAAGCTGTAGACTGGCGGTGTCAAACTCATTTTTGTCGCGGGTAACTTTTGAGTTACGTCTTCCCCCGGAGGGCCGTTATGACAGTGAAACCACAAAAATGTTTCATCACATTATTACTTGTAAGGGTAACGAAATTATTGCAAAACCTCAACGCAATTTATGACACGTGACAATTTGACTTTTTTTTTTTAATTTTTTTTTAGCAAGGACCATGAAAGTTGACACACAAGATTTTCTTTTAGGGGGCCACATAAAATGATGTGGCGGGCCGGATCTGGCCCCTGTGCCTCGTGTTTGACACCTATGATGTAGCCCAAGAGGTAAGCTTCTTGTACTACCTGTTTGCTTGTTACCTACCGACTGATAAGAGACAATGAGATTTTCAACACTCCCAATCTGATCAAACTCAACAAATAAACAGAACGATAAACACGGTGATGTGATGTCTCGAAAAAATTATTTTGAGCTGCTATCCTCTGATACGGGGTGTGGTTCTATTGATCTGTATTTCCTTCCAAATTCCGTTTGGCAGTGCCTCGGACTTCGGTTTCTTCTTCAGCAAAATTCACATGTCCAAGTGTAGTTGCACTTGAAAATCCAACTCTCTGATTTACCTGGCGTCAAGCAACAGGGACAAGGCGGCGAGCAGACCGCACCAGCAGGCGCTGACCATCTCCTCCCACACCAGATGAGCTCCTGAGATGCACGGGGGGGCTTTCGTTAGGCAGAATACCATCATGAAAACCCATCAAACCCCAAACCCAGCATGACATCAAGCGATTACCCACAACAACAGACGCCAAGCTTCCGAACAGCGCAGGAGAACTCCAGCGCAAAATCGCATCTCACCAGGTGGCGGCTGCCAGTCGCGTTCAGGCTGAGCCTCCCTGGACTCAGCCGCCGCCGCCTCCTCCGCCGCGAGCTCCCTTTCGATCATGGTGGTAATGCCCCGGACCAGGTCAAGCAGGGCGCTGAAGGCCACCGACATGGCGTAACCTTCGGGGATGCACGGCGGCTCCACTTTGTCCAGCATTTCCAGGCTAGCGGAAATGGAAGTGACGTGTTGCAAATGTGTTTCCAAACGACACGGCGGTAGTAGGGGGGGACTTACTAGGTGGCCTTGGCACTGCCCTGGGCGCTGACGGTCATCAGTGGGATCCAGGTTCCGCGGTATTCAAACGCAGCCTGGGTAGTCAGGGTCCCGCCGACGCCTCCTAGACCTGGACCGCCCTGAGCCGTGCCCTGGGGCCCCGATCCCGAGCCACCTTAACAAGTTTGTTAAGCTTAGTAAATGGGGGAGGGGCATTTGCAACAGACATGTCGGGCTTGGCAGTTAATCCGTTTGATTAGCTTTTTTTACGAGCACAGTAAAACAAAAAACAAAAAAAAATCTGGATTATTTATTTTGAGGCCGTATCGCCCAGCCCTTAATGCACAGGTGTCAAAGCCAAGGCCTGGGGGCCAGATCTGGCCCGCCACATGATTTTATGTGGCCCGCGAAAGGAAATCAAGCACGTCAAGTTCCACGATGCTTGCTGAAGTCTGAACTAAAACATTTCTAATTGTCATATGTAATCCACAATAACAGTCATTATTCTTGACTTCTGATTTTAAAACTAGTTCTTCCATAAATTTGTTGTGCGTTGTATATGTAATATGTGGAGGTGATTCAACTTTTATATGGTTTCCCAAAATTCAGAACGGCCCACCAAGGAAAACCGTAACTACTAATTGTGGCCCGTAACAAAAATGAGTTTGACACACTATGTTTTTTTTTTGGGCAACCTGATATTCATGAGGGTACGGCATCAGTCATTTCTTTGTAAATGCTGAGGTCTCAAAAGAGCTCCAAATCGTACCAGCTGGTGCGCTGACAGCTGAAGCATTGCCCACATTAGGAACGATGAAGAGGGACTGGATAAAAGAGCCCAGGGCATTGACGATGTCTCTGAACACCTTGGTGGAGTGCTGCTTCATGTCGTACGATTGGCAGAATGAACTACAGCAAGAGAAAAGAAAATAAACTTTAAAATTAGCCTCAATGCTTAACCGTTTCTCTAGCAATTTTTTTTTTTTTAAGAATAAAAATTGTTGCCGCAAAAATGATCGACAATGTGTCATGCCTTGAAATGTAAAGCTTACCGTAATAAATGTGGCTGCACACACAGCCGATGTACCGACTCCACCGCCACAGCTCTGAGCCACTGAGGCTTTTCCCCATCCAGAAACTTTACCAGCAGAGATAGGAAGATCTCACACTCTGTTACCTTGAGGGTGGGAAAAAAAAGTCAGGAAGAAGGAAGAAAAAAAACCCCAAAACATCAAATAAAACAAGCTGCATTATTAGATGATCCTCCTCTTGAAAAATCGCCGATGCGAACTAATCTGATGCTCATCGTTTCCCCATTTCCCAGCTTCATCCTTGAGGAAACCTCTGATCCAGATTGGCGGCTGCCACGCGCTCGTACCAGCAGACTGTAGAAGTGCTTGATGAGCACCGAGACCACGCGCAGCAGCCGCATGCAGATGGGGAAGTAGGGCTTCTCCACGGGGGCCGGCGAAGCGGCGCTGCTGCTCCCCTGGCGGAACTTGATGTTGGGGGAGAAGAGTTTGATGACGAGCGGACACACGCGCTCCTTCAACAGGAAGCTGAACTCCTGGTGCTGTGCGGCAAGAACGAGAGTAACGACAGAGGTACATTGGTCAAATACAACAGATTACTTCTCATTTACGGTGCGTAGTTTCCCCAAGTAGGATTTTTAGTTCAATAATAAAATACAAAATCAATGTTTGGAAGACAAACATTTCTTTAAAAACTCATTCAGTACCAGCCAATTCTGGACCAAGTCTGAAAAGACGTTTAAAAACGTCTTTGGGAGTGAATGAGTTAACGTTAAACGTAAATGCACTAAAGTTAAATACAACTGAACTGTACTTGGTGCTTCCCCTCATTTATCACATATCCCACAATCTCAGATCGTCTTTCCACATTTTGTATCCCTTGACGTCTCAAACGGTGTTCTTAAAGAAAACGTGAACATGTGATCCAAGTTCTTTCCTGCTGTGACCGTAGCAGTAGATAGTAGCAACAGGTCCCTCAAGCGGGCTCCAATCCATAAAAAAAAAAAAAACACTTGAAAAGGTATTGGAGCCACCTGCAGGAATACGCCGGGGAAATCGTTGAGGACAGACTCCAGCAGCTCCAGGCCAAACGTCCGCGTCATCTCCGTCATCCCCACCAGCCAGTAGGGGGCGTCTGCATTCACCAGCTGGCACAGGTCCTGTAAAATGTTGCAGATGACAATGAGAAACACGTCACATTTTTTGGGGGAGGGGGGGTGGAGAGGGTTGTTTTTAGGGTGGCTGGAATGGATCAATGGTATTTCCATTCACTTGAATGGGGAAAGATGATCTGAGATATGAGCGGCCTTAATTAGGAATATGGTCACAGAACACAATGAACAAGACCATTTTTTTTTTTTTTGCCTTCATCATAGCAATTCAAGCATTGACTGTGGATGCTTGCTATACCACTGCACAAATATGAACAGAGGTACACGAGATTAAGGGCAATCAACTCGAGTGGGATGTTTAAAGGGTACAGTATACAGCTGTGAAGGAGGCTGCTGCCCCCATGTGGACATACCTGGAAAAGCATGTACGCATCTTTGGCACTTGGCCTCAGGGTGGTGACAGACCGCCTGTTGGTGTTGCCCTGCACGGGAGGAGGCTGCTCCACAATACCTGGGACGGGAAGAGAATTCGCTCTCGGTTAATGGACTCTTTCAAAAAAACAAAACAAAAAAACACCCCCATTCCCACGGCCCTCGAGTTGTGACCTTTGAAACGCTCGTCCTCAGCCACCATCCTCTCGAAGACCACGGTGACCACCTGCCGCACGGTGGCCGCCGCCGTGTTGTTGGTGATGTTGTCCTTGGTGAAGTGCAGCCGGAAACACAGCACAATGGCCTGGACGAGCACACATCACAAGCGGCATGCAAATATTGATTTAATGTGACTCTAGTGTTAAGAGGAAGTGCATTTTGGTCCTCTTTGAGTGCTTCCGCAGCATACTGGATGGCGCTGGATACAGTATGGGCATTTTATGCCGGACTACCCGCACTGGAATGTGTTTCTACCTTGGAAAGTACTTCATCGTGGACCACTGTGTTGGTAGTCAGCAGTACCAGCACCGTCTGCAGAAGCTTCAGCTCCTCTAAACCGTTCTCCATCAGCTGCCACAGCATGTTGATGATGTTGCCTGCCGCGGCCTGCAACGACAAACGCCACTGAATGTTTTGCTCGTTTTTAATTTTTTTTTTTTTTGGTGGTTCGGAATGCGTACGAAGGGACCAGATGATGCCGCTCGCTCGGGGGTCAAAAAGCATCAGTCCAAGGACATTTCCATACCAATATAAGTAGTGGTGACATTTGTGAGCACTGTTTGTGCTTTCGTGGGTGTCACAGCTGTTTGTGCAATCCCTCAAGGGTCGGCGGCGACTGCTTTTTGAAGGCCGCTGGCGTGATTTTTAACCTTGAAGTTGGTTCAGTGTTGATGGAAAAAGTCGCGACAAGATCGACGATGCCAAGTGGCTCTTGTACAAGTTTTTGCGCCCTGAGTTGAGATTTCTTTTCTCCCTTTTTTGCACAGTTGTCAAGTTATTTATTTATTATATATAACAGAGAAAGGTTATTGTCAGAGTCGCTTATCCCATACTGCGAGAATTCATCTTGCAGGCAAGCTTAACTGGTACCCTCACTGGTCACAGCATTAGGAACACCTGCACAAACAAGAGCGGTGTGTGTGTGTGTGTGTGTGTGTGTGTGTGTGTGTGTGTGTGTGTGTGTGTGTCCTGGAGCGAATCAGGGTGACACCAATAATTCATGACAGAATGTCCTTCGGCCAGATAGTCTTGATGGCCTTTATGACCCCGGGCATTAGCCTCGGTGTGCTGTATGCATTTGCATTAACACCGTGGCTGATCCGAGCCCCCAGTCCGGTACCTCAGAGACCACCTCGTGGGACATGAGCCTCTGGATGGCAGCCAGACACAGTTGGGCGATTTTGGGCTCTTTGGTGCCGCAGCCCATCAGGAAAGGCTGCACGACTTCGGAGCTGTTCTCCTTGAGAGCTACAAAAAACATGAACATGAATGACATATTTTGAGAGTACATTATTTACAGCAATGCTACAAATAGTGAGGGGGGGGGAGGTGTTATTTAGGGCTATTGCGGATGACCGAATTTTTGGTGCATTAAAAAAAAAAAAAAGTGGACACATTTTGTTGCCGTTTCTTGTGGGGCTGGAACGGATTGATGGCATTTCCATTCATGTCAAAGGGGAAAGGTGACTTGGAAATGTTTTACAATATTATGAGCAGTGTCACAGAACAATTAAAACTCGAAAGGCAAGGGACTGTTGTAGTTTATTGGCACTACTTTCCCATTAGCCATTGCCGTGGCACCATCTTGCGGTTTCCCAAATTCCACAGAAAAAATAAACATCAAGATGGTTATTTGCGACAAAGCGAGGGTCAACTGTATGACGCCACAGAGGGAACCACAACTTGTTAGATTCTCGTTTACTTTTAAGGGAGAGCAGAATTAGCGGCGACGTTTCAAGCGCCTCAGATCCCAAGTCAGTGGGAAAGCGTTGCGCTTGAAGTGTCGCAACAAAGAACATCCCTTGACATGTTCTGCTCTATTTGCTTCCACTCTGCAAGATCTGCTTTGATCCTGTTGCAGTCACCCAAGCTGCCAGCCAGCGAGGTCTTGGGGTGTCTTCAACACTGCTTAAGCCAGGAACACGTCGATCAACAGTTGGTCAAGTATGTGCATGATTACAATTATGAGGCGGGGGGGGGGGGGGGGTGCATAAATTCAA
>CAAKHF010020006.1:3068-16660 GCA_901007745.1 Hippocampus kuda | reverse complement strand
GTCGTACCTCTGTCTTTTTTTTTTTTTGTCCACATTCCTTTTAAAATTAAAAAAAAAAAACTTAAGGTGTACATCATGCGTTTGCCCAAAGTTACATCTTTAAAAACAAGGGAGCCATTTTATGATTGGTGCCCATTTTGTAGAGTGTCCCGATGGCTGTAGTACATTTATGAAACAAAATGGCCGCGGGCTAGGCTAATGGTTAGCGTGTCTGTTTAAAACTCAATTCTAAAATGTCCTTTAGTGTGTATGTGAGTGTAAAAGGTTCTGCCCTCACATTGGCTGGCGACCAGTCCATTGTTTTCCTATATGTGATTTGACAGTGAGTATCTGGCGACCAGTCAGTTTGTTTATTTATTGAACATATAAAACACACAATACAACAATAAATTAACAAAAGTGAAGGCAAGCAAAAATTGTAAAAAGGAAAAGAAAAAAAACAGTCATCATCACAATTCTATGTTCAAAGGAGTAGGAAGAAGTAAGAAACTTATCTAGTCCTACCCCTTGTTACGTAGCAACATATGATTTCAATACAAAAATAAAGGAAAAGTCAACATATCATCAAATGCTTTTATCCTTATGTGTACTGTACTTATCTATCTATACAGCTCTCAGTTAGTATATACATACTCACTCTTGCATATTTTTATATCAATTTTCTCATATTCATAGTAAATACTACATTTCATTAATACATTTAATAAGTTGATCAATGTAATTCTGATGTATTACTATATGTTATAGATATATCAAAATTATCATCTTAACTCTGATTTGTGTAGTTTTTTTTTGTACTAATCTTTTGAATTTGTTTTTGAACTCGACAAATGATTTACTCATTTTCAGGTCCGTTTCGAAATTATTCCACAGATTGACACCTATTGCTGATACACTCCTTTGCTTGTTGTTTGTCTATGTACCCTGAGATGAACTGATGACCTATTCATTGTTTGTGTTTTGACTGGCAACCAGTCTGTCTGTGCCCTAAAATTGACTGTCTGGCGACTGGTCAGTTGTTTGACGACACATGTAACCTGATTTTGACAACCGACCTGTCGATTATTTGTCGAAACCTGAACCGAATTTGACTAGAGACCAATGTAGTAATTGTTTTTTTGTCTAAATGTGCTCCAAAATTGACAGGGGACCAATCTGCATTTGGTCTATCTTGACGGGCGACCAGTCAGATGTTTGCTTTCATGTGCCACTGGCGACTCGTCCATCCCTTTGTATTTATGGGCGCTGTCTTTGACTGTCTAACAACCAGTCAATAAATTGGTTCTCTCCATGTACTCTGACATTGGCAAACGGCCAGATTATTGTGTGTCCATATCAGTTAGTTTTTATTTCATTTGACCTTTTTTTCAGTAGTTTTAATTCGGGCTGATTTGTGAGTTTTTGTTATTTAAAAAAACTGCTTCATTTTAATGTAGTCTTTATGAGTTTTAGTGTTAAATTTAGTTTTGTTTTAATTGACTGTTTGACCTTTCTTCTTCTGTATAGACATACAGTAATACAAAAGTTCATGATATGATATTAATTGACAAAAGATGAAAACAAAGGACATTTTCCCTATACTTATAATTTTATAAATGTATGATTTAGTTTTTGTTGTCATTTTTTTTAAATCAATTTTAGTTTTATTAATTTCATTAGGGCGGCCCGATAGTCCAGTGGTTAGCACGTGGACTTCACAATGCAGAGGTACCGAGTTCGATTCCAGCTCCGGCCTTCCTGTATGGAGTTTGCATGTTCTCCCCGTGCTTGCGTGGGTTTTCTCCGGGTACTCCGGTTTCCTCCCAGATTCCAAAAACACGCATGGCAGGTTAATGGAACAATCAAAATTGTCCTTAGGTGTGATTGTGAGCGTAGATGTGTGTCTCTGTGTGCCCTGCGATTGGCTGGCAACCGGTTCAGGGTGTCCCCCGCCTACTGCCCGAAGACAGCTGGGATAGGCTCCAGCAACCCCCGCGACCCTAGTGAGGATGAAGCGGTTCGGGAAATGGATGGATGGATAATTTCATTAGTTTTCATGACCTATAATAACCTTGTTCTGGATGTGCCCTAACAGTGACTGGCGACCAGTTCATCATTTGTCTCTATGTGCGCTGTGACCAGTCCAGGGTGTACCTAATGTTGTGTCCATTGCAAAATAATTATACCCGCTGTGTGGGTGTGAGTGTGGGCTTTTTGTTCTTTCAAGTGTGGTGCCAGTGATCGCCACGTTCTGCTCTTGCTTCTTTTTAATCTCCCGCCAGCCCGTTTTGGGACCTGCCATCCTCGGAGCTCATTATTCCGCCGTCTCAGGTGTTGCCGGGATAAAACGTTCCCCCCGGGCGTCGCGTTCCAGCGGAATGCGAAGCCATTTCCTTTTGGCACATGCATGCGTGCGTGCGTGTTTTGGCCCTTACCACTCTTCCTGCCGCCACCAGTCCCGCCGCTCCGGTATTCTGGGAATATTTTGCGCGTATCAGATGATGCTGCGCGCAGCTGCTGCTTCTAAGAAAAGCTCCAGGACGCGTTTGAACATGCACACGCATTATATGTAAATACACAAATGCGGCATGTCAGAGGAGGGCCCATAGACACCCACGCACACATGCGCGCGCACACACACACTCAACAAATGCACACTTACTGTAATAGGCTTTGAGTAGCAATTAGCTGTCAGGCCAGGAGGGCCTTTGGAAAGCTAGGATGGAGGATGCCACACACACACACACACACACACACATACGCTTAAGCTTGCCGACTTGATGTCATCGCCACAAGCTATTCTTTTATGTCGCAGCAGCTGTTGGATATGACTGTACGTGTGTGTGTGTGCGCGCAAGCAATAACAATTTTTTCCCCCCACCTCTCTTCTACAGCCCTTTTATTTTTTTTCACCCCCCCCCCTCTACTCCCGCGCTAAAGCAAGCAAAGGAAGAGGAAGAGGAGGATAATTGCATTTCTGGTGACCGCCCTGTGGGATCATGGGATATATGACCTCATCATTCATCTGCCAGCTTCTTCACTGAGCGTAGGTCGGCATACACACGCACGTAGTCATACGCACACACGCACGTGGTCATACACACTCGCACACGCACGCACGCAGAGTGAACAGAAATGATGGCCGCTGCTTTTGCAGACGTACAATGGACAAAGCAGTGGAGGCGGACCACACCTGCCACGCGGTGTCGTGTGATGTCATCGGTAGCCCCCCGCCCCCACACCCCTGCGTCGCCATGCCCACCCAGGAGGAGGAGGACGACAAAGACAGCAAGCAGGTATACTTGGATACTTGTCCAGGCAGAGAGAATAGCAAAACTGTCGCCGGCGGACTCAGTAATTTCCACATTCAGATGAACGTGGGAAATCGCCGGGCTGAGGGTTTAACACCCAACTCGCGACACCCGTTGCAGTGAAAGCAATTGTCAATGTCGCTGGCCCGCCTCTGATACGGCTCTGATGCTACCTTCAAATTCGCTAGGTCGACGGCGCCCTCCCCCTCATTATTTCACGGTTTTCTTTTTATACGGAACCGCCACGGGGGATTAAAAAATAAAAAAGCGGGAAAATGCCATGCGAAAAGGGTGGGGGGGGTCACATTAATAATGTACACGCAAACACTCGGAATGACTAATGTTGTCCCTTGCAGAGTCTTTGTCACCAGACGGCAGCGCAGAAAAAAGTCAAGGTAAGCGAAAACGATCGCAGCCGGCATTCGTCAAAACGCGTTGACACGGCCGCGCGGCGCCTTTGCTCATTTGTCCCGCTTCTCTCGCCGCAGGCCAAAGGCAAGCTGGTGCGCAGCATGGCCGTATGCGAGGACGCACCCGATCAGGAAGAACAACTTCAGGTAACGCACTTTGTTATCTTCGTCATCATTATTTCGTCCCCTTCTTGAGCATTTCCTATCCGCACGGCAGGCGTCGCCGGTCGCCGGCATCCGCCGAGACGGTCGCACTTCCTGTCAGGAGGAGGAAGTAGAGAACAGCAGCACACTCTCTAAAGGTGAGTGCAGTCAGAAATGCGAAGGATGGCGTCGAACACAACATCGATGCTAGCATCATTAGCCTGCCTATGACGTTTTGTATGCGTGTTAGCATCAAGCTAGCAGACCGTCCTTCCATTGTTCCTTCCTCCCTCCTTTCAAATAAGCCCATTTGAAAAAAAAATGTTGACCTATTAAGTGTGCTGTCGGTGTGTGGGCGCGCGTTGTAGAAAGCAGTGTGGAGTACCGCGACTCAACGGGTGTGGACCTTCACCGTTTCATCGTGGACACGCTGAACAGTAACCCCAGAGACCGCATGATGATGCTTAAGCTGGAGCAGGACATGGTCACCTTCATCACGGGAGATAGGTACACACACACACACACACGTACACACACACACACACACACACACGGTACTGCACGTGTGTAAATGTGAAGGAGAGCGCGTCCTTGTGCGCTATCGAAATAATGATTCACACTTCAAAGTCTGCTCAAGATTGAAGACGCTCATTTATGTTTTGGGCAAACTTCAATGGAAGGTTTTTATATCTGCGGTATACTTGGCTCCCGTTTCTCCTCCTCTTCCTCCCCGACGTTATGGTTGATGTTTCTCCAGCACTTTCAAGAAGTTCCCGCACATGTCTTCGTACCACCGCATGCTGGTGCACCGCGTGGCCGCCTTCTTTGGCATGGAGCACAACGTGGACCAGACGGGAAAGTCGGTCATCATCAACCGCACCAGCAACACCCGGATGTAAACGCACGCCACTCGCCATCATCGCGCTTGTCCTCATCGTGTCGATTTGTGGAAGGTTACGCAATCAACGCGTTTGTTGTTCTTGTACCAGACCGGCGCAGCGTTTCCTGGATCAGATTCAGGATGACAAAGCCGCAGAGATCCCGCACTGGAAAAGCATTTTGAAACGTAACAGCAGCACAGATGAGCAGGTACGCTCTTATTTATTTGATTTGATTTATTAAATCTCTCTTGCTGGACCTCACGTTTTAACACAGTTTTTCTAATTTTTTTTAAGCCGAGGCTCATCTGTGAGATGAGAAAAAAGCAATAGCACAACATAAAACCAAAAAAATGTCACAGAAAGTATATGCAGTGAACCTTAGGTTAGCGTAAATTTGTACATTTAGCGAGACCATCTAGAAAACTTTTTTTTTTTGTTTTACCGCTCCGATACGCTTCAATCACATTTGCATTTATTGAGATGCATAAAAAAAATATTGCTGTCAAACTAAACGTAAAACAAAGGGAATGACATCTTTGCCTCACAAATGCCCTCCCGCTAGTTTAATAACGGAAAATGCAAATGACGGACTCAAACCCAATAAACACCCACACGGCGCTAGCACAATGGATTGAATTCAAGCATTGATTAAATTTTAACATTCTATTTGTTCACTTCATTGGAGTAGATTTTTATATAATTTATAAAATAGTACTACCGTACTTTTTTTTTTTTTTTTTAATGGCACCTCCTTTCCTCTCAGTGGGGAAAAAGTTTTGATCAGCCATTTTTTTATTTTCATTTTTTGCCTCAGACACGACGCTACACCTTGCGCGACAAGCAAAGCAAGTCTATGGAGGAGCGAGAGGAAGAATATCAAAAAGTGCGAGAGAGAATCTTCAACCAGGAGGTGAGACGCCCGACTTCACTCGCAATCACAAGAATACAATCTTTAACTCCTGTTCTTCTTCTTCATTTTTTTTTTTAAAACAGCCTCTCTGCACAAAAGAGAGTGGCCACATTGAGAGCAGGTAACCGCCCATGCCTTGTCTCCATGTCCTCGTTCACCTTAATCCCGTGACAATGGATCATTAACATAAATGTGTGTGCGTGTGTGTGTGTGTGTGTATGTGTGTGTGTGTAGGCTCGCAGAGGAAGGCAACCCGTACGCCGAGACCCAGAGGAGAAGGCAGCTCTTCAGGTAGCACATTCATCATCTTAATTTGCATCGAGCGACTCACACACACACTGCGCACACACAGCGCACACGCGCTCACTCGACTGCGCGCTGACTAATTGAAAGCAGCGCACGGTTGGCAATTAAGGACACGTTCACACTACAAGGGCCTCATTTTTAAAAGCCTACTTTTATTTTACAATGACTCGGCTCCCACCGAAACTCGGCAAACTTTACTCACTTAAATCAGTTCGCGCTGACAAAAACATGTTGTTGCCAGGCGTAATAAATGAACCATCCGTGTGGCTGAATTACTACTACCACCAAAAATGGGCACTTTATGCTTCGTGTTTCAAGTGGGATGATATTCAGATCAAATATAAATCAATACTGTGACGCAAAAGAACTTTGAAGATGTGGCTGTCGCATTGGATCCCTCCCCAACATGGCCGCCGTTCTTCCCCTGCTAACGGCGTCCATCTTGTTGTCCACAGGGGCAGCCGTGACAGCTCCGGCTCCAGCTGGACAGGCAGCAGCCGCCAGAGCAGCACCGAGACCGACTGTCGCTACGGCAATGAGCCCCGGCCGTGGAGCAGCACCGACTCGGATTCCTCCTCGTGCCAGTGGACTGCCACCGCTCCCAAGCCCCGCCCCCACCCGGCCGCCAATCCCGGCTGGGAGCCCCATGGCGCAGCAGGTGCAAGCCCGAGATGTCTTTTCACACTGTAAACACCTCCGACTTGTCGCTAACGCTGAATGCTAATCGCAATGTGCTGGTCGCCGTCTAATTAACAGCAAAATGTCTTTGCCTTTGCGCCCGCGCTGCACATTTTTACACTTCCGCTCATCTTCGCACCCTCAAAAATGAGAGAAACACATTTTTTGTCGTTGTTGTTGTTCATTTTTTGTTTTTTAGGGGGATTGAAAGTTACCCCCACCCCAAAAAAATGGTGATACATGCTCTTCATTTCATTAATCAAAAAATTTGGGTCATTTTTGTCCATTTTCAGACAAAAAAAAGTCTTCCGTGGACTTGGGTGTCTTGAAAGGCGCTTATAAATAAAATGTATTATTATTATAAGTGACATCATGCTAATGTGTAGCACATGCTAACGTGTAGCACATGCTAGCGTGGTTGTCAAGCTTTGTTTGAAAATGTTTGAAAACAAACAGTTCTTAAACACTAAATGCAAATGTAAGTTAAATACAACTGAACTGTACTGGATTTAAAAAGTTTTACATCACAACATTATGCACAGTTTCAATTGATTGAATTCAGTGATTCATTATGTACCACTAGAGGGAGCACATGTTTTAAAAAAAATTGAACGAAGTTGAAAAGTAAACAAGGTCCTGTATTGGCAGAAATTGGGGTTTGAACTCTCCAAGGGAATAAAATGTTTCAGATTCAACCTTGTCGGATTCCTGCTTTTTCTTTCAAAAAATTAATCACCAAAATATTGACAATTTTCATCTCTGAAAACGTGTTTGTTTTTTTGAAACTGAAAAATGTCTCGCGTTACAATTAGCTGGGATGGGCGCCAGCTCTCCTTTAAATGAGAACAAGCATCTCAAAAATTAGATGCGGGATGATATTGTGTGGTCGTAAATCTTTCCTTTCCCTCCACCAGGTTCCGTCTCTCTCTACAGGGTGTCCTCCGAGCAACCCGTCATGGCCGAGACCCCTGCCCACCCCGCTTACATCCAAGAGAACGGCATCCCACCAGGAAGCATCCTGGTCAACCCGCACACCGGTCAATACACAAACACACACGCACACTACACATTAGCGACAAGGGCAGCCATTTTAAAAATCAAATGGCCACTGATGTTTCAGGACAGCCTTTCCTGAACCCTGATGGAAGCCCCGTGGTGTACAACCCGCCTGGTGCTCAGCAGCCAATCAGGAGCCAGATGCACAGAGCTCCGGCACAGCAGCCTACACAGCAGCCTACACAGCAGGTAATACACACACACACACGTGCAGAAAGCTCAGTGCTGTGTAAAGATAAGGAAAACATGCAGTAGATATAAAAAGTCTACACACTGCTGTTCAATTGCCAACCTTATGTGATGCCTTTGTAAAATGAAAAACTAAAGCAATGCAGCCATTGCAGCGCCTACTAGATCATCTGAACTTTAATGCCAAAATGCAAATGAGTCTGAGATGATTTATGTGTGTGTGTGTGTGTGTGTGTGTGTGTGTGTGTGTGTGTGTGTGTGTGTGTGTGTGTGTGTGTGTGTGTGTGTGTGTGTGTGTGTGTGTGTGTGTGTGTGCGTGTGTGTGTGTGTGCGCGTGCGTGTCTCCCAGGTGTACTCACCCGTCTCATACACGGCCCCGCAGATGTTGCCCATGGCCCCTTCACAGCCATACCACGCCGTACGTAGCAGGGCCCCACTTCCTGTTAGCGCCCCAACGCTAACTTCCTGTTCACGTTTGCCTCGTTTCCCGCAGATGGAAGACCTGTCGCAGCAGTTTGCCCACGTAGCTGTCAGCTGTCAATCGGCAGGGGAAGCCACGCCCCTTTGCCCTCCCGCCCAAGGCTACGTGTACGCAGCACCACCACCGCCGTCCCATCCCCCTGCCGCCCCTCAAGCTCCCAACCCCCACAGCTACTGCCAGCCCTCACCACAGGTAGGAAAGAACACACACATTAAATATTGGGGATGGATGAGTACTGATACCAGGTATTGGTATCAAGTCGATACCAGCCACCGAAAAAATTGACATTTGGTAATAATTGGTGCGACACTTTCGCAAATCATCGTCTGAGTCAGAAAGAAAGGTCTTTGTTCACAATTTTTGTCCTTGTGTTAAATGAAATGTTATATATGAAAAGTACTAGCGGTATCGGTATTAGTGAGTACTCAAACATTGAATACTCAGACTGGTATCGGTCTGGAAAAATAGTGGGGCATCCCAATTAAACCTACAAGATAATTAATAATGATAATTTTATTGTTTTAAATCGTTAGATTCGATGAATTGAATGTTAATGTTCAACACTAAGCAGTACAAAATAATTATGTTTAAAATAATCAAATATATATCTGAAACATTCATAAATAGTAAGCAATAGAAAAACAATTAGTCAGGTTTAAATATCTATTTGTTGCTTATGTTCATAATTGAATATCTTAATTAAATGTTTACTTTAATTACAATATTAAATGAATAAATTCATCATTACAATATCGAAAATAATTCTAATTATAATGAATATTCATAATAAAATGGAAAACATTGTTTGCAAATCAGTAGGTATAGCTTATATTATCGAATTTTAATAGAATAATTTCGAGGACAATAAATATTAGATGTATGATGTAATAATGTATTTTGTTCAGTTTTTCATTTATGGAAAATTAAAGCCCATCCCCAAATAAACACCTCACCGCTGCAGTTGAGAACTGTGCTGTGTTCCAGGTGCCTGCCTTCTACTACAGCCAGTATCCTACCTCAGCTCAACACCCGGTCAAAGCCGCCTCGCCAGGCTGCAGCGCAGGTGAATATATCACCCCCAAAACGTCCTTACTGACCCCCCGCCCAAAAAAATAAATAAATAAATCAATGTCACGAGTAGTAGAGAAGGGGGCCGTTACACTGTCAGAGATGAAGTCCTGAGGGTCTCACAGTGAACCGGTCTCTTTTCCTGCTGCTCACACTCATCCGCACCGGAACATGCGTTGGTAAAAAAAAATTAATAAAAATTACTCAACCCCACAAAAACTTCCTGTCACAATATTTTTTCTTTGTTGTCGCCAGGTTATGCCCCCGCGGTGGGTGTCCCGCAGCAGCAGTCGTACACGGCCATGTCGCCACACCACTGTAGCATTCTTCAGGTGAATGGCAACATCTACTCCTCCCCACAAAAAAAACCCCTAAAAATATGACAACTGATTTTTTTTTTCTCTTACTATGCAATTTTTTTTTCCGCAGAGCGGGGTCTGTGTGTATCAACCCAGTAAACTCGGTGAGGCGGGATACTGCTGCGTGGTGGCACCACCGAACCCCCACTGTGGTCCCGCCTGGACCACATAACATTGATCACACACGCACACACACACGCACACACACACACACGCATGCACACACCACACACACACGCATATAAATTTTTCCCTACCGCATGTTAACACAAAGCACTCTCACATTAATGCACTGTACCAAAGCTTCATAGTACATCTATACATTTATATATATATATATAGAATTAAACACCAAGCTGCTGTATTGACTGCATAATTTATACACAAAATTGAGTTTTATATTGATTTGAAATGGTTATATATTGTGATTGATGCCAAAAAAAAATGCACTGTGTGTGAATATATTTAATAAACGCACATGGCAAAGTCCCGTTTGATGTATCCAGGTCGGTCTCTTTAGTGCCGCCGCGACACGTGCAGTCTCATGACACAATTTTATTTTCCAATTATTCATATAAGAACGTTTTTTTTTTAAAATCTGGATTTTCTTACTCCGACTCTTCAGCGCTGCCTACTGCCCAAAGAATGTAACTTCAAGCATTTTAAATATTTGCCTGTACAAATGGTGTTAAAAATGTCATGCCATAAAGTCTATCATTCAAGACAAAGAAAAAAATCATAACTAGGCGCTATTAGTGGCAAAAAAAATAAACCAACCAATGTTGAGCTAAAACCTTTTGAAATATTAAAAAAACAAACAAAAAACACAACAACAACTCTGGCGCCAAATAGATTAAAGTGTCCTATTGGTGTAAAGAAAGCCATAAAAAGTCCCTATAGAATCAAAATATTTCAGAAATAGGGCCAATTGACGGCACAAAAATAAATATTAAATCACGTCTTGAAAAGGTCCTATTGACGTCAACAAAAATGACGTCAGAAAATAGCTTTATTGATGGCAAAAATAATTATTAATGTCATAAAAAAGGCCTCATGGATGGTAAAAAGTAATCATGCCATGAAGAGTCAGGTAAAATTGTGTGTGTCGGAAGGCTTTGCAAACATTCTCTTTGGTTTCCGTTCGGAAGGGGATATCCTGCTACGCTTCATTCATTCGTGCTATGCCCGACATGTTTGACCGGCGAACTTAGATCATCTCTCCAATATGAGGTAAGTTATCCGAAGATAAAAACATTTACAGTCTTGTTTTGTACTTATATCGCTATCATTAGGAAGGAGAGTGCAGAAGACAAGTAGTTTTATTTTTTCAAGGAATTTGATGCTAATTCGCTTCAGGCGCCTATAATGTCGTTTGGGGTCACCAATACAATGCTCCATCGAGAACACTCACACAGATTTAATTGCGACAGTGCCAGTCAGGTTAGTATCTGGTGGCATTAAAAAAAACATGTTGAGTTACAAACAGTAATTTCTGTTGATTGTTTTTTTTCTGTAGAACTAAATGTGAAGGCAGCGCCCTCCCATAAAAAGTGAGCAGGTGTATCTTGATTGACTTCTGATCGTTACCAAATTGTTTTCATTAAATGACAACTGAAAGAAATTCCTGAACAATATAGCCATGTGAAGTGAAGCGTTTCAAATAACGACCAAATACCGTAAACCGTTTTTGAAAAGAAACCCATGTATCAAAGTTTAAAAAAAATAGTATGGTAAGGTGTTTTTTTTTTTTAACAACCATTTATAGTCAGGCATTTTTTAAACAACCACGAGTAGTCGTTGGGGAAAAAAAGACCCATGGTAAGGCAGATTTTTAAAAAAATTTAAATGACCATGTATAGTGAGGGTTTAAAGAGGTTTTTAAAATAGCTTGCTTCCACTAACTCTTTACCTGCCAGGTGAGTAGAAGCACGAGTGACTTAAGCCAAACCATGGTAGGGTTATTTTTGGGGACCTGGATTTGACACCTCCGGAAAAAACTGCCCAAATGACTTTTGTACCCTTTTGCCTTCACTCCAGCAATAACGCGCGCATGTGATAATTCATTTTTCAAGTGGAGTCGATTCCTATTTTAAGCCAATGAAACGTATCCATCATCCTGGCCGGGCTTTAAAATTAAATTTGGATTTCATAACGCCGCCACCATGCCTTCAATTATTCATGCGGCGGGGGCATTGGCAAAGCCGGTTTCGCTCTCCATTTTCGTCCTGGATGACTTTCACACGAGCCAGCAGGCAGGTTGATGAGCTTTAATATTAATCATAATAATAAAAGGCACATGTACAACCAGAGTGAGATGAGCAAGTCCACAGCCTTTTTTTTTTTTTGTCTTTATGAAAACACCCCCCAAAAATACAGCAGAGGTCAGGAGACATCGTCTATCTGCTTTACAGTAGATTCTATTCACGTAACATCTGCTCCTTCATGAAAGTCCAATTTATTTTTAGCCCCTATCCAACTGAGGGGGGAACATTTCCTACTGTTGGCGAAAGAAGACAAATGCACATTCACGTCAGTTTTTCTTTCCTCAAGGTTGGAAATGTCTCTGGCGAACAATTGCAACATTGAAATGAACGCTGACGTGAACGCAACATTCGCCACCTTCAAAAACACTCGCAATTGTTCGCTGCTCAGTGGGATAATGGCTTTTTGGTGGAGGACCCCCGCAACATCCCTTCAGTCACACACAAACATGCACACACACTTGGGTTGTTAAATCATACATTTTTGTAACTTTTTTTTTTTAATAAACAAACTTTACAGTGGAAAAAACATGTAGCAGATGCACAAAATCCTTTTCAACATGCCACCATTATTAAGCAAAATTCAAATGTGAAATTGCTTGTGAGAAAACAGGGGTGAATAAAAATATCCAACAGGAACATAGCCAAATAACTTGCTAACAGATTGAAATACTTCTACCCCGTGAAAAATGCAAACAAAACATTTTAAACATGTTTTTAAGAACAACTATTTTTGAATTGACGGTCAGAACATTTTTTTTAACCATTTTGATGTTTTTTTTCATGGTACAAGTGACCCTTAACAATGTACCAGATGAACAAAATATATATTTTTTTAACATTTGAAACTAGTGGCAAGAAAAAAAAAAGGATCCGTTTTGGAACAAAGGTGAGAAAGCTGCCTTTTATTTTCATGCATGACTCACCAATAAAACAAACAAAAAAACATGTTAAGCTATTTTTAGAAGCATCTCAACCAGCTTCGATAATTGATAGATGGATAAATTTGGTAGTGGTAGAAGAAAAATTGACAGATGGGAAAGCTTTTGGTGGTTGTCGCAGAATTCTTGAATACAGGTCAGGATGTTTTCTTGGTGACATTTGGTTCTTTACCCTCCAAAATGTCGTCAATGCTTTTGAAAAGATGCTGGCATTAATTTGGCAAAAAAATAAAGAAAAGAAGTAGGGTCCTTTTTTTTTCCAGAGTATTTCAATGATTTAACTTGTGGTGAGAAAAATGATTTGTTTATCTGGAGAAACTTGAAAGGTTATTGTCACGCACGCACGAACACACACAATATGGGAGGCCTCAAAAGCAATGAAAACATTCTTTTTAAAGTGTTAAACGGTGTGGTTAAATATAAATAAAATAGGGAGTCACGCACACGCACGCACACACCCAATCACACGTCACGGCTCAGTCGAGTCAACACTCGTTTTCACATTTAGACAACACGCGTGCGCACACACACATGCGCGCGGGCGCGCATATTTGCTGTAGTGCGCATGTGTGCTACTTTTGGCTCTTGGGTGTGCGGGGTGTCCAACTGCTACACACT
>CAAKHF010020002.1:0-14790 GCA_901007745.1 Hippocampus kuda | reverse complement strand
TTGCAAGGCTGTTCCCAAAATGCAATCGGAGCTTACAGTAAGTATTGAGCAGCAAACTTGTGTTTTTCCAAAGTGATGAAGCTTTTGCATTCATTGTACTAACTTAAATTGCATATGATAAATTGTATTTAATTCACATGTGGATGTTGATGAATTATTCATTTCATTTATTGTGTTTCTAATTTCTATGTATCGTATAGGGCCAGGCAGAAGAAGATGCTGAGGAAGAGAAAGACAATGAGGAAGCAATTGCATCAAGTTGCTGTTGCCCCACAGACTTAGGCAGCAAAGATACAGGGCCCAAGCAAGTGAAGCTGAAGAGCTACCCCCAAGATAGTTTTGGCATGCAGAAGCGAGCATTTAACCATAGCTGGTTTGAAAAGTACAATTGGCTGGAATATTCCGTAAAGTACAATTGGCTGGAATATTCCGTGTGTGAGAGTGGGAACAACCAAGATTGAACTTTTGAACTCTTTATAATTTCTATTATCGAGTCCAGTTAAAGTCCAGGGGAGGAAGCCCCCTCATAGTAAAGAGGATACTAATGTGATGTGTGTAGTTCTTCAGAGCCTCTTCATTTTGCTCTCAAAGTGCACGGAATTGATGGATTTTTAATAGAATGGAGAAAAAAATTCTCCCGGGGGGGCATGCCCCTGGACCCCCCTAAAGGGGCTGTGTTCCCCTTGGGGCTAAGCCCCCCTTGTTCTTGAAACCTAGTGACGCCCCTGGTTCAAACTATTCGCTTCCAATCGATTAGGAGGGGAAAAAAAATCCATGTCCCCTATAGAGGGTTCCTGCAGCTTAATGCATGTTAAATTGTCAACTTTTTCAATCCATTTGCTTTTTTTTAAGACCAATGTTCTCAATGTCCTATGTTGTACAAAGTTGCTACAGTAGATACAGTAGTGCATCTGCTTGTCTTGAGTACTGACTAAAACCAAATCATTGTTTCACTGCTTCTGCTCTCAACATTATGGGACGTTCCAAGTCATCTGTTTGTTGTTAATTATCTTAAGAATGTTAAATTTATTTTGAGATTTCACAATCGGCGGCAATTGAAAAGGATTTGAGACAAAAACAAAAAACAAACAAAAAATCCCAATTGTTTTAACCCCCTAAACTCATCCCCAAAAGTTTGCAAAAAATAAATCCACAGACAGGTGAATCTGCTGGTGCCGAATCGCAAGTATGCGGGAGTCTACTAACGATAATAACATCCCACTTACCATGTTAACATTTGTTCAGACTTTTGAAAGATTGATTTTGGACATTTTAAAAGGGCTCTTTTGCTAAAATAAGGCAAGTACATGAGAGTTGAGACATTCTATGTCTGCTTGAAATTTTTGTTATTTTTACAGGTAGGCCTACACAAGTTGGTGCAGTCCCTGCCGTGATGTAAGAGTCCTATTACATACTTTAGGAGAATATGACTCAAATCAAAGTAAAAAGTATTTCTTCAAATAATGACTTGAGTAAGTATATTATGTGGGAAAAAAAAACACTACAGAATTACTGTTGAGTGAGTTCTGATTTATTATATTTTAAATCAGAGCAGCAATGTCAAATGGGCAAACAAAATAAAAATGAGCAAATATAGATATTGCTCAACAATATCACAAAAACAATAAAAACAGAGACCACTTTTCCAAATTGCGACATGCCATCCAATCTGATTACATTTCTCTGAAATCTATGGAAGCCAGCTGAGAGACACGACATATACACATTAAGTGGAGGTGTGGTCCAAAATAGAAAAACATAACTCGACATAAAACATTTGATACGCCAATACTTTTCTCCTCAATGGCCTTGCCTGATGATGATGTCTGACATGTCATCAACCTTCACCAGCTCCAAATTCTGCAAAAACAGAATATACAGAAAAACATTAATATGTTTGTCATATTGGAAAGGGGGCTTTGGTGGTACTTGGGAAGTTGGGGACAAATCCTAAACAGCCTGTCCATTTCAGGCCAAGTAATTACAATATTAAGCTCTGGCTGTCGGCAAAGTCGGACACTTTTTGCTCTGCTCCCCACCAACCCTCCCCTTTACTCCTCTGCTTGCTGACCTCGTCTAATGTGCTGTCTTTCGTCTTGATATAGCCTCCCTATTTTCTTTCTTCCGGAAGACAAACCATGGAAGGTCACTAGCAGAATGGTTAGTGAGGGACTGGGTGACTCCAGTCATGGTGGTGGCAGTGAGGGGGATGAGGAGAAAGATGTGGTGGTTTTATTGGGGGAGAAGGAAAAGAACGGAGCAGGAACCAGCAAGAACAGGACCGGTACAGACGTCTGTCAGGCTGACATCAGGTACACAGTTGTACTATGCCTACTAATATTTTACAAAAATGAAGAGACCTAAAATCACTGTCTCGGCTATTTCGGAGCCTTACCACAGGCAGGAGAAACAAACAAAAAAAAAAGTCCAACCTTCAGTCATGTACATCACGCCAAATTTTGGGGTAATTACATCCCTGCTGTCCATCTTAAGTGGGTCATATTTAATGACTATCTGGAAATACTTCAAAACGTGAAAACGGTTGAAACTTTCTGAAGATGAGAGTATGGCTGTGCATTGTTAAGACCATTGTTGTGTATATAGTCCGTGTTAATAACTCAAACGCAACGGGTCAAATGTCATGAGACAATTATTATTATTATTATAAGAAAATGCCACGCGAGAAACAGGATCTATAGTCTCTAATGCAACAACACGGACGAATGCCCTCAAAATGCAGTAAAAAAAATCTCAGGAATGATGGAAAATTTAGGGCATATCAGTAAAACAAGTCATCACAAGGTCATACTCACCTTTTCATTTGCAAGATGGAGCAGAGCAACAAATGCCAAAGGTATTGACAGGTTCTGAGCCATTGTGGTGGGTAGTCTAGACCAGCAGAGAGTTTCAGTCTTTAGTAATACATTTAAATGGTGCTGATTTAAATGACATGAAGGCAGATTGTTGACAGTAATGTGCCTATTCTTTTTTTTACTGCTGTGCAAACCATCCATCCATCCAACCAGCCACCCATTTTCCAATTGTAATCCGCTTATGTTCACAGGGTTTGCGGGCGTGCTGGAGCCTATCCCAGCTGTCTTCGGGCAGTTAGGCGGGGGACACTCTGAACTGGTTGACAGCCAATCGCAGGACACACATAAACAAACAATCATTCACACTCGCAGTCACACCTAGGGACAATTTAGAGTGTTCCATTAACCTGCCACGCATGTTTTTGGAATGTGGGAGGAAACCGGAGTACCCGGAGAAAACCCAGGCAAGCACGGGGAGAACAGGCCAACGCCACACAAAAAGGCCGGAGCCAAAAACAAACCCGGCATCCATCCATTTTCTCATTCGCTATACCTCACGAGGGTTGTGGGCGTACTAGAGCCTATCCCAGCCGAATTTGGGCAGTAGGCGGGTTGGGTTGCACCCTCAACTGCTTGACAGCCAATCGCAGGAAATATATAAACCAACAATCATTCGCACTCAAAGTCACACCTAGAGACAATTTAGAGTGTTCCATTAACCTGCCATGCATGTTTTTGGAATGTGGGAGGAAATCGGAGTACCCGGAGAAAACTCACGCAGGCACTGTGAGGCGCATGTACTAACCAGTCACCCACTGTGCCTTGTGCAAACAATTTCAGATTAATCCATGTCATCACTCAACTAAAGACTAATACAGACTGAGTAATTTGTGAACCGCTAGTCAGTCGGTGTTTTTCCTTTCTCAAAGCAGGTAAGCTGTATCATAGGTCTGTTATATTACCTTTGAAGCAAGGTCTTTGTGGTCTGGCTGAAGACTTTTTCCTCACAAACCTCAGGTTTCTCTATAACCTCCACATCCTACAATGAAAATTAATCAAACATAACCAATTGAATATACACGCACAATGGTAAACGGCCAAGCTGAAAATCCAAAAGTTGCATGCAATGATGAATGAATGAAAGAAAAAATGGGCAATATATCAGGATAATTTACCTTGCTGGGGGTTTCTGGGCTTTCACTTAGAAGAGTCCACATGCTACTCTTGAGTCTCTTCATGTCCATTTTCTTGGCTGTTTTAGCATAGTTGATCTCAATCTTGTTGACCTTCAAATAGATGTAAAACAATTTATTAACATTCTGTGTGCTAGTTACAGCATTATTGTGTTTTCACCTACAGTTACAATTTGTAAGCAGTTGCACCTATGATCTTGAGGAAATAAATAAAATTTGACTAGTTGATAATTTGTCTTAGACTGATTCATGCATCTTTACAGGTACATCAATACATTACAATACCCCGAATATTTATTTTACAACTTAAATGAAGTGGAACGATTTATTTCCAACAGCCTTGTTTTCATTTCATAGCTTGAGTCTTGGCCGCGCAGTTTCCAGTCGTTTGTGGGTTATTTAATTTTTTTTTGGTGTCCATTCAGATTTGAGGTTTGAACACATACAACCTTTGGGTTTGGGTTTTAGTATCGCAACAAATATTGTTTTTCAGTGAGAGCCCGTAAACTGCTTGTGTCTGCAGTATTTCTGCCACTTATTTACTGTGGAGATGTAGTGTTTATGTGTGCTTTGTTGAAATGCCCTCAGTCTTTAAACACTGTTTATCACAGCACTTTAAGGTTTGTCACTGGTGATGGAGGCCTCACACATCATTGTGACTTGTATATTAAATCTGGTGTGTTGTGTTCTTCATCTCTTATGTTCTCATTTCACATAATGCCCCTAGTGTTGCGACTGAGACACGTAACTCAAATGTCTCGTGTTAGAGGGTACATTTAAGAGAACTGTGTGGTAAGACGGTTGGGGAAAACATGCAGCTGGATATTAAAATGCCCGAAATGACAAAGTTGTTCTTCAAAAAAGTGTTGTATTTGAGTGAAAACTAATGTTGAAGAAAGGTTTGTGTTTTGGAACATTTTTTGATTAAAATGAAAACATTTTCATCACATTTGCAAGACATAATAGCCTCATCAAGTAAAGGTGCATGGAATCGGCAGCTGCTGTAAAGTATTTACACTTGTAACTGGTCTAATAGAAAGTGGTACTGGAGCATCCTTCATTCTTACCTAAAGTTGTCCGAAACAACCCTCAAAAAATGTTGTAATGTGAGTCTTCTAATTTATTCCAATGAGGAAAAATAGCATTACATAATAGTGCATTTTTTAATGTACCGTATTGTTCACTATTTGACACACTGCTGCTTACTGTATTGCTATTGTAAAGTATTCACTGCCACCATACTACATTTGTGCGAGTAAGTCAAAATAAAAAAAATGAACTCTGTAGGATGCTACTGTATTTTTGGGGGTTGACTCTGTGACAGCTTGTTTATTTTGGTTAATATGATGCTGATATAAACATTTCAGACCATTTCACCTCTGCAAAGTGAAACCTTAGGCCAACACGAAATTGGTCAGGGCTGTTGTGAGAAAATGCTTGAAAACAACATACTCTCTGTGGTTCAGGTACAAGATCTCCATCGCCATAAGTCGAGATCCCTTCTTGTGAGGGCAATGGAAAACTCTCTCCTGAAGGTTGTGTATCGTCAGAGTCGGGAAACCCTTCCACTTCATCGTCACTGTCAGCAGCCTGAAGAGGATGATGGGTAAAGCCTGTGAACACTATGGTTCTTTTGTTGTAGGAAGACAACCGTCGACGACCCTAACATGAATTATTTACATATCACTGCACAAGGTCACATTTCTCGTGTGACCATGACATTCAGTTGATTGAACGAACCTGTACATAAGATGCAACAATAAATGATAAAACAATAAATTAATAACAAAGACAGTCGAAATAAAATAAAGTAAAATAAAAGCAAATAAGCTGCTAGAGCCACAACAAAATATGTACAAAAAATATTCATGCTTTAGACATGACGTAAAATGGAAGCGAGGAAACCACTCGTGATGCCACAAAATGCGCACGAAAAATGTCTCACGTGTGCGCTTGAGCACAGCAAAGCAAAATACTAATTTGAATGCTTCTGTTCTGCCCACAGTAAAAGTTTCGGGCCATTTCATTAATATTAATTGTGTTTAGAATATTCATTTAGCTATCGCGGTGCATTGTGGGTAGCAGACGCCATGTTTCATCAGACGAGCCATTACAGAAAGCCTGACCGTGGTCGTTGCAACTGGTCCTCCTGAGTTCAATTCCTTTCGTTTCACCTTCGAAAGCAATGGCTTTTCACTCTACAATTCATTGAGCTGATGTCACAGTTGTTCACTGTACGCCGTCAAGAAGACCGCAATAAAGGAGCAAGACGCTCAGTTTCCTGGCTCATGAATAAATGAGTTTGGCTTGCTGTTGACCTGCGTTAACATACTCCCGAGTATCTAACACGTAGCGATAACAGTACAGCTTCAATGACTGCAGATTTGATTAAAAAATATGAATGTTTAATCTTCAACATGGAGGTCCTCTGAAACATCATGAACAGAAAACACTGTTTTGGTGTGTCCAAGAGAAGCTAAAAATAGGCTAGAGCGTGATGCTCATGGAAGCGTGAAAACCTGCAGGGTTCAAGGTAAGGGGAAAAAAGTTGTTGTTTTCAATTGCTTTCAATCTGAACTTCACGTACTTTTTAGAGAAGAAAAATCAAAATGGGACTTCATACCTGAAGACCTGGACAAAAGTTGGCTGTATCGTTGGGATTGTTGTAGTCATAGTCGCCAATGCCTTCTCCAAGCTCTCCAGACAACCTCTTCTGGGCTTCTTGACATAACTACAAAAAAACAAAACAAAAAAAAAACCCTCAATATATTATTTTCAGGTGCTACTGATAATTAAAATCCATTACAGAAATGGGTGGAAAAAAGCTGAATAATGTTTAAAATAAAAAGAATGCTATTAAATCCGTAAATTTTTTTCTCCCCCCTAAGATGGAGCCCAAGTAGGCAGCCGTCAGCAAGTGCTCTTCAAGAGCCTTGCTTTTTTGTTGTTTTGGTGTTTTGTCACATGGTTCTTGTTACGTCGTGTGGACCTGATGTGGATTGTTTTCAGCGTTTTTTTTTTAGCCGTGAAATTCGTCAAAGAGGAAGAATCTGTGCTTGGTGGTTGCGCCTTCTCGGCAGCACGCGTGTACTAACACAGATTTTGATTGGGCGGAATGTTGGCGCCATTTGACTGTCGGTGCTTGACAGCCAGCCCCAAGGCGCCTGTTTTTTGCACCTATAATGGGCAGCATTTTTCACAGCCTCGTTTTGTTCAGCGGAAATGTTAGTGCTGTTGGACAGTCTGCGGCTAGATGGATTGTGGAGCCGATGATGACAAGAAAGGAGCATCAGCGCAGATGCGTATGTGGAACTGAGAGTCGCCGCTTGGAATTGAAGCAGATTTACATGGGACTGGAAAAGTGAGTCAAGCTCTTTTTTTGTCATTGGACGTGACAGCTTCTTGTTTGCTTTCAAACTTAGCTTGTAGCAGACATGTACACTTTTTCAGCATGACGTCTCTGATCCACTGGTGAAAGGACACTTTGATTCTCTCCTCTTTCATCTAAAACTGCTTCAAACAACAAAGCGTGTGCAGAAAAAGGGGTTAGGATTGCATGAGTCTTATGTGTTGTGTTGTATTACAGTACTGTATTGTTATTTTATGTTAACTGTTCTTTGTTGGCGGCGTGGGTAACCGCAGCGGCTCCTCTCTCTCCTGGGGTTAAGAGGAAAGAAATTTCATCTGTGCTGTATGTTGCACGTAAAGCATATTTGACAATCAAGTGGACTTGACTTGATTTGAAAAGACTACTATGTTTTGCAATGGGATTCCAGAGTCAAACAGAAAGTCTGAATACAGGAGGGGTAAACCTAAAGAAATCCAACCAAGAATTTTTTTTTTAAAATCCACTCAGCGAACACACGCACACGCACACACACGCACGCACACGCACACACACACACTTCACTTGTACTTATTGGCTATAAATAAGATATCTCTGTTGGCTAGCACAGCCAGTATGGTCTCACCGATATGGAGGGTTTAAGACTGAGTTGGGAGAGAGTCTCTGGTGTAAACTGGAAGTCTGCTGGGAGGGTTGTTTTCTTGTTGCTGGAACTGAGCGCAGACTTGCTGATCGTGGTGGCAGCCTACAAAGGGAAGATTCACTTCACACTTAAGTGTAGTTACAACAAAACCTACACATTATTTGCGATGATGAGTAATGTGTTGCAAAAGCCGGATGCACAGATACACGGCCAAATTTGGATATCTTAACTTGCTTGTGATTCAAGTTGCATGAGTTATTTTTATTCCAAGATCCATTTGGAAAATTGCCATGCCACAGTGCACCACAATCTAGTCTTCAATCTTAACTGTTAAGTATGGTGGAGGCGGCATCATGGTTTGGGCTTTATTTTATACCTCAGGGCCTGGGTGCATTGCTATCATTGAGAGAAAAATCGAATCCCAAGTTTATCAAGACATTTTGCAGGAGAACATAAAACAATATGCCTGGCAGTGGAATCTTAACAGTGGAGGGGTGACTGACTGTTGTGTATGTGATTTGCAACTAAAGTTTGGTTGAGGTGTGACAAACCAGTTAATAAATCCAAAGGTCTGCATGCTTTTCCACCCTGCCCTGTGACGTGTTCATGTTGTGTTCAGTAAACACATTTATTTGTGTGGTATTAATTGAAGAAAACTGGTTGTCTATTGAATGACAAATGTACGGTATGGAAAAATACAGGCAATTCCATCGGGTTCATCTATTATTATTATTATTTTACAATGATTTTCCTCATCAATGTAGTTCACATTTTATAAGTGATAATGGACTTTTTGAGAGTAAACATTTGTCATGAAGATACTGTATAAAGAAAACAGTTACTCTTGTGGTGCGGAAGTAGGTATCAAAGTTGACGTCGGTGTTGAAGTCTATTTCAAAGGCCTTTTTGGGCTTCTTTTTCCGTGTCTCCTTGTCAGGCAAGTGGTCCACTGATGGAAAGAATAAAAAAGTAGTTATTCTGTGCTGTGAACATCATCCATAAAAATAACAAACTAATGTAATAATGAGAGCTATGATAATGGAAATTATGAAATTGCTTCATCATACAAGCTTGTTAAGCACGCAAAAATAAGATTGTCTTATATTATTTATCTCATTGTTTATCCGCGCTTGGTGTGACGTTTGCATTCATATATAGTTGCAAGCTACCAGTAACAACAAATTTAGGCCATGTCTGGTCCCATAACTGTAAGATTATGGGGACAATTCCTTTTCCCCTCATTTCAAATTACTTACACTTGTGTTTTGGCTTGAACTGCCAGTAGCCTGGTCCAGCCCATGTGGCCATTGTCCTTGGGCTAAAATATGAATATTCCCTGGGCTGAGTGGACAGCTGCAGACACATAGTGGCGATATCTCCCTCTCCAATTGGTATCACATCGCTAGAAGATCAGAGAAAGTGCATGAGAATTGTTTTCATAGAAGAAATGTTTCTGGTGAAATTATCTCCTTACAACTGGTAACGTTTACAGAATTCTGCAAAGCATCAATATTACATTGAGTTGAAGACAAAAGTGCTGGCTTGTCGTTCTCACCGTCCTGTTTTAGAAACCGAGGCCTCACAACCGTATTTATGTTCCTTTAGCCCCTCATCACAGTCACCCAAATCTTCCTCGTAGTCTCCATCAAATTCGGGATAGTCCTCTTCATCAGCTTCGGGTTCAGGCTCAGCATTGATGTCAAAAACGTGTTCACCTTGCTTCATTTTCTCCAAAAGTTGGTTCATTGTCTGAAAGGGGACAAATGCCAATGACGCTTGAATCAAATCTGCAGGTTTGATGTGTTAACTTTCCCTCCAAAAGTGATCAGATAGTTCTCGTTTGTTTTCAGCAAATCTGATAATAATAATCATAATAATAATAGAATTATTAACTTAGCAGGTAGCTACCCTGCTTTCACCAGGTCTAAAAGTTTGGTCTGCTATCAATTGTTTTAAGCGGCTCGTGCATTGCAGACGGCAGCTCGTAGCAGCGAGAACTAATGGGAATTGCAGAATACATTGACAAATGATGACAGGTAACAGAATAATTCTTTGATGTCAACCACATTTATTATTGTGATTGTAGTGAGCAGTGCACTTTAACTTGATTGCAAACTACAACTACAATAGTCTGATAGTCAATGCTTACTTATCAAAGTCAAAATACTCTCAGACCTGTTCAGGGTTCCACCTTGTGAAGGAGAAGTCCTGCAGAGAGGGGCAGATATCACTTTTCTCCTGACACTGCTGCAGCCCAGCTGTCAGAATAACATCAAAGACACAGTTTGAACCATATGGTCCCCAACATTTTAAACTCAGCAAATACATACGTGAACAACAAAGACATACTTAGGAAACTAGTTAGGACGTTTTTTCTTCTGTCTTACCCATGAATGGGGATGTAGGGACAGCCATAGCAGGTGGGGGAGAGTAGGAGGTTGTAGACTGCAGAAGGGTCATGTGGGATGGAAAGAGCAGCTCACAGCGACTGTTTTCACTGAAGAGAACAGACAGGAAGACCCCAGCTGTGCTACTCTCATCAAAGGATGACGCCATGCGATGAAACATGGGGTCTACCTGGAGGGATAACAGCCAGGCCAAAGAAAGTTAACGATTATGATGCACAGAAACACAAGGGCGATTTTAAAAACACAAGTGATTTATGACTGAAAGAAGTGTGAAATAATCAAGGAAGCAGACAATAGTTCCTCTCATCTTAAGTTGCGTTGCAACAAAACATGTCTTGTTTGAAAAACAGAACCAGATTACAATTTGTCAAGCTCACAAAAAAAGTCAATTAAATGATGCACAAAGCACTACAGGGTTAGTTTATTTGTGAGAGAAATGGATGATGAGAATGCAGACAAGCAGCAATTTTGGAGCATTAACTATTTAATGTGGTCTTACAAATATTCCGGTACCTGATTTTCCAACCAACTCACTTGATACACTGAGCTTCCCTTCCTTTTGGCTTCTCGCTGTAACATCTTGCATCTTTATCTCAACTTACTTGAAATGAAATAAATCATTGATATTGCTATGCAAACAGCTTGTCTGAACTGAAAATTTTAATTTCTTTTCATAGATGGCAAAGTCCTGTCCCTCATAATACAGCTGTGCCACATATCGATAACAATATTACAATGAGTGGTTGTGTGAAAATTATTATTTTTTTAAATTTAAAAGCGAAATATTCCAAAAGGATGCGAAAAGTGCAGTTTTTAAAAAAAATTATGGCTTGATAACAGTCATCGACATTAATAAAGTCAGCAATAAATGAACAAGAATTCAAACAACATTTTCCTACAACTCTGCTTTAACAGCAAACATTTTATGCTACAACAGCAGTCTTTGTATGTGGGTTGTTCTGCAGCAATAGTAACTCAAAATAAACAGACTTAATAAATACATGCACGAGTCATGGTAAATCTTCAATTATGAAGGCCATTTTAAAATGCTGGCTAATTCAGTAGAAATGACAGTACCTCACATTTCCTCTCGGACTCAGCACTATTTAAGTTGCTCAGGTTCTGCTCCACAGTCTTCTTTGGGGGTCTCTTCTTCTTTGGTTGCTTGGTAGTGACCTCAGCAGCTTCATTTTGCTCTTCCTCTTTTAATCCGTTGTCTACAGTTGCACACATCGACCAGTCAGAAGTTTTCCATTTTAAAATATGAGGGAAATCACAAGCAGATAGCTATGCGGGGAGTTATTTCAAAATAATTCACAATGCTTGCAATCACAGCAATGAGGCTCTGACCTTCTCCGGGTTTGGTTTCAGCCCCAAGGCCACCAAGTACTCTGTAAGCATCAGCATGAACCGCATCCACCCGGACAGCATAGATCTTGGTACTGGCATCCAGTGTACCAGCTGCCACCTGTAAATGAAAAAAAAAAAAACAACAACAACAACATTTATTTATGTAGTTAGTTAGTTTGTTATTTTAACAAACCAATACAATTATTGGGGGTGTCTCAGAAAATCTGTCAAATACCCCAAATAATGGAAATACAAGAAAGAAAGAAAATCACTGTGTGTGGTTACTTTTGTTGTTTGTTTCAAACTTTTTGTTGTTGGTTCAGGATAGTGGAGCTTTTACACATGCATTGAGAAATGTATTAGGAAAAACGAAATATATTAAGCGCACACATTTTACACATATGCATATACAATATTTTGTCCTTAATTTTGTCACAACCCTATTTAGGAAGTGTGAGGTCTTACGTGACCCTAAAGTAGCACTGATGGAAAATTGCGGCCCTCTCCAGCACTTAAGGCGCCCATCGCCAGCCTACATCCGTAAATAAGAGAACCTCATCAATGTTGAGGCATTACACAAAGGTAAACAGACATGTTGTTATTTGTTTTTTAATATATATCAGGTGATTTGATTTTTGACCATCAAGCTTCCAGGAATCATGGACCAAGCAGTTATAAATTTCATTATGAGCCATCATATGTTTTGCCTCCCTGTACCAGGAAGGTTTGTATAGAAACTCTCGAGATATAGTTGAGTACACAGCAGTACAGTATTGCGATACTTTTGTAGCAGATGTAACTAAATTCTTAGGTGTACATCAGTAATCAAAAGATAGACACCATTGTATACATTAAAGATCAGGGCCTTCCCTGAACACACAGCAGCAAGAACAAGATCCCAAACCTCCAACATACTGTACCTTGAAGTTTGTAAGCTCCGAATCTTTCTGTTTAAGAATATCAGCCATGTAATCAATAAGATGTAAACCAAAGGCATTTTTCGTCGTAATTTTCTATCAAAAAGAGACAAACTGTGCATTAGTGATAATAACATGAATGCTCGGTGATTTCTCTGGAATTCGGATATTTTAAGGTCTGCACAAAAAAATGCTCTACTTACATTCTCAGTGGAGAGTTTGATGCAGGTGGAGTAATGTTCTGAGATTTGAGCATTGGACAACTTTGGCACAGCAGCGGGTGTCCCTGCGGCACTGGACACAGTTTTGAACTCTTCAATTAGTGAACAGTCTACACTTTCTGTGCAACTCATGTGATAGCAACCAATCATCTAAACAAGACCAAAAACATGGTGTTCGAAAGAGTTTTAATGCTCCAGAATAACTAATGGACTCTGATTAAGACACAAAGTGCAGTTGACTCTAAATAAGACAAATATAAAGTACAGTTGGGCCTTCCTATCATTACTTTGTTGCATCATAAAAGCATGAAAAAGACGGAAAAAGAGTAACGTTAAATGCTTAAAATAATTATTGGGCTACACAAAAGGGGGTACCTATCCCAGCTGACTTGGAGCAAGAGACAAGGTACACTGTGAACTGGTCGCCAGGCAATTCCAGGGCACACAAACAAACCATTCACATTCATGCGTAAAGACAATTTAGAGCATGAGTGTCAAACTAATTTTGGTCGCAGGCCATTTTGTAGTTAGGGCTTCCCTCACAGGGCCATTATGACAGTCAAACCAAATAATTGGATTGGATTGGATTGGATAAGCTTTATTGTCAAATGTACTGTATGTGTAACATACAGCACAGATGAAATTTCTTCCCTCTCAACATAAAAAAAGAGGAGCCGCTCCGCTATCAAAAGAAAAAAAAAAAAAAGACAAAATAATACAGAACAACACAGGAGACACAGATGCTTAATGCTTAATCGTCTTACTGTATTATTACATAATACACAACAAAATGATCGATTACTAGTTGTTAAATCAGAAGTCAAAAATAATTGTTTGTTAAAAAAAGGTTTACAATTTTCTTTTTGCAAAATCTCCACATTATTATTGATTACACCTGACAATTAAAGATTTCGGTACAGATTTGAGCAGGGGTCATGGAGGGCTCTGTCCTAGGACCCCTCCTCTTCATTATCTACCTTCTCTTAGGCAATCTTTTCTGTAATTTTGGTATACACTTTCACTGCTTCGCGGATGACACCCAGCTTTACCTCTCCAGTAAACCCGACGCCTCCCTCCCACCTTACTCCCTCTCATGCGGCCTCTCAGATATCAAATCTTGGTTTACCCATAACTTCCTCAAACTTAACAGCGAGAAAACAGAACTCCTCCTCATCTGTACCAAATCCACCCTACACAAAGCCAACAGTTTCTCCCTCACAACTGATAGCTCCACTGTGCCCCCTTCCCTTCAGGTTAAGAGCCTGGGTGTCATCCTCGATAACTCACTATCTTCCACTCCCACATCAATAACATAAGCCGGTCTGCATATTTCCTCCTATGTAATATAAATCGTCTCCGTCCCTCTCTCACCCCTCACACCACTGCTATCCTTGTCCACAGTCTCGTCACCTCCCGTATTGATTATTGCAATTCTCTTATTTTCGGTGTCCATCACAAATTCCTCTATAAACTTCAACTGGTCCAAAATTCTTCAGCCCGGGTCATCACGAGAATCCCCTCCTTTCATCACATCACCCCCATCCTCCGACAGCTCCACTGGCTCCTTGTTAAACTTAGAATCAACTTCAAAGTATTTCTCTATGCATTTAAAGCCATACATAACCTTGCCCCCCCCCCATTTGTCTGATCCTCTTCAAATTTCAGTTCCCTCTTATTCCCTCAGGTCCTCATCCTCCCTCCACCTCTGTGTATTCTCTGCCCATCTCAGCACGATGGGGTGCAGAGCTTTCAGTCGCTCTGCCCCCAAATTCTGGAACTCACTTCCACCCAACATCTGTAATATTGACTCTCTTTCCATATTTAAAACCCAGCTCAAAACCCACCTATTCAGACTTGCTTATCCACCTTAAATCTTTTTATTTTTTACTTTTATTTTAA
>CAAKHF010019997.1:0-15062 GCA_901007745.1 Hippocampus kuda | reverse complement strand
GTGTCTGTGTGTGTCTGTGTGTCTGTGTGTGTGTGTGTGTGTGTGTGTGTGTGTGTCTGTGTGTGTGTGTGTGTGTGTGAGTGTGTGTGTGTGTGTGTGTGTGTGTGTGGGTGTGTGTGTGTGTGTGTGTGTGTGTGTGTGTGTGTGTGTGTGTGTGTGGGGGTGTGTGTGTGTGTGTGTGCGTGTAGTCTGTTTGCATGTTCTTAATGTTATACTGTATATTGCTCTGTTAGTGTACATTGCATCCTATCTGTTTCACTTCCACCAAAAAGTACCAGTATTTAAAAAAAATTAAAAGTAGGTCATCTTTAAACTACGTTTGCGCATGACCTGCATTCCAGGAAATTGTTAGCAAGACACACATTGAACACAGCTATGTGTTCATGAACCGGTGTTCCAATGAAAAATGTTGAAATGACAGCTTGGTGTGAAAAATGTAACTTGAATATTTTTTTTCCTGAACGTCAATATTTACTAGATTAATATACATGTTATATAAAACTGCCATGTTTTTTATGTCCATTTAACAATAACAGAGGGAGCTACCATAAAAAAAAAGTGGCCTGGCATTAGCCTTATTTCTATTATGCAGATTATGCAATAAAGGTGGATGAAAGGATAAAACAGGTCTGACTTTTTAAAACCAAGGTAGCGAGAATTTAGACGAGCCCCTCTAATACCGGTTTAGGAAAATTCCCATCCCCTCCGGTGACCGCGTTAGAGCGGGTGAGGGATAAGAGGAATTTTAACACTTAGACCGGCGAGTCGGCTGACAGGGAGAGTTTCTGCAACACAGGGAGCATGCCAGAGATTTGAATGATTTACAAAGATCTCAACGGTGATGGGACATAGTTATTTCCTAGTACCTGTATTGTTGTAAAAGTGATCATCAGAATATGAACATTGGCATAGATCTATCTATTGAGAGGGGGATTTACTAATTGGGTGGTCCGGTGGTCGAGTGGTTAGCTCGATCGATGGATGGATGTTTCCCAATTATTGTGAGAAATCATTCACATAAATTAATGTTATTTTTAATGATTAAGAACACGATGAAAAGTAGGTATTATTGTAAAAGTAGGTAATTTTTTATTCTATGAGCTACCATTTGGTTTTATTATCGTATTATCTTATGAACTATTTATCTATCTCAGTGTGTTTTCCTCCGAATCAGGTAACTTCTTAATGAGGATAAAACACAGATATCAGTCATAAATCTTTCAATATACAGCACAAATGAGATAAGACATAGCCTCAATGAATTACTGATGATGGTTGAAAATATTTTTATAGCTACATACTATATTTATCTGTATCCTATATGTTCCTAGAGAAATTAGCAAGTTCCAGTAAGGGGAGCGATATTTTCCATTGATTTGAGTGACTAAGTTGCCTTGAATAACGTGTGTCTATTGCAAACTCTCATCACACCACACATCTAATAATGTTTAATTAAATTTAATTCATGAAATCGAAACAAATCTGTGACCTCTTCCACAAAATCTAAATTCTTTGGTGATAAACAGACTATGAATCAAAGGTTCTCCCTAGGCTGTACGTGGCTCTAAAATACACACACATTAGAAGATATCGCATGCCCGCCAACATCAAAAAGAGGTCTGAAAAATTCTGAAATGCTGTAGGCCCCTAGTCTAAATCCCTAGCAGAGTTTTCCTCAGCTATTTGAAACATGCTCTTTATCAAAGCTAATATGCTGGAGCCACTTTGCTTCATACCCTTATAGGCGGTGTACACAAACATACACCGGTATTTTTTATCATCGTGCAAACTGCTGTGTTTTGTTTATCAAGAATCGAGCGATAGAAATCAAGAAAGGAAAACAACAAAGCTTTGTTCTCCGATTTGCTCAATCAGAGTTTCGAAATGCTTACTGCAGGTTGCACCGAGACCACCAGAGGGGCCATTTTCATGGCTGTAAGAAAGAGCAGCGGTCCTATTATATACCCCTCCTCCTCTAGCTCTTCTTCCAAGCCTAAATCCCTGGAGCCCCCCCTTCGCCGCCTCCCCCACTATTTCCCCTCAGAGAAACTGTTGCTCTATTGGAACATTTAATGTACAGCTCCTCAAATTTCAGCTTCTGGAGCTCATGGCACTGAGTTCCAGTCAGCCACAGTCTGCACACAAAAACACTTCCTCTAGCCTCAGCAAAATGGAGAAAAAGAGGGGAGTGGAGGGAGCAGGTCTGTGAAAAGAACAGGTAGCGGAAAATACGTGACATAAGTTGACAGAAGCAGGAAATACGCCAGACAGTAGTATTGAGCGCCATTTAGATGAACGTCATCTTTTTCTCATATTTTGCTCACAGCTGCCTTGACCCTTGCATTAGTTATGGATTTATTGTATCACTGAAATCCCAGCATCTCTTTCCACAGTTTTCTGACGTATACATGGCTCCTCTGTCAACTTTTCCCTTTCCAGAGCAACTTCTCCTACCCTCTTGTTTTTTCACCTGGCTGTCATTTATGCTGATTTGTCATCTAATGTGGGGGAAAAAATTCATATGCCTCACGACCCTCACTAGTCAGTACACTCTGAATTATTGAGAAGGTCCTCTTGTTGTTTTTGAAAGTTCCATTTAAGCTAATTGAAGCATTAGCCAACAGGAGGGATGTGCACTTGTGTCGAGTGCCTACATAGGTCTCAAATTGGTCACCAAACATGGAATTTCTGTTCATTTTGACTTGGTTTTATGTCTCGCACTATTTATTTTCACAAACATTAGTTACTTTGTGCTAGTGACCTCTCCAGAATGTACTCGACCTCTCGGCCAAAGACAGTTGGGATTGGGATCACCTGTGACTGAAAAGAGCTGAGGAAATTGGATAGACAGCTGGATGGTTACTTTGATTATTTTACTTTGTCTCACGTGGAAACAGTCATGGGGACACTGAGTTTGTTTTCACTGTCGACAACTAAGCCTGATTACCGTCAGACCTGTTCAATTAAGAAATCATTTAAAGTGAATCCGTCTAAAGTCAGCCAAAATATCTCAAAAAGCTGTGAGAAAATGCAAGAATCAACAACAATGAGAAATACAGAAGTTGACATCGATAAGTTTGGAAAGAGCCACAAAGTTAAACCTTCAGGATTCCAATGAGCCACGGTGAGCGCCATGATCCATAAATGGAGAAAACATGGAGCTGTGGTGAACCTTCCCAGGAGTGGCTAGCCAACAAAATTTACCTCAAAAGCACAGCCACGACTCTTCCAGGAGGTCACAAAGGAGTCTCCAGGACTACATCTAAAGCATCGCTGGCCTCCCTCGTCTCAGTTGCGTTCACTGTTCAGTGATCATCACCCCCCCCCCCCCCCCCCACACACAGGCACACACCTTAAATCATTAAGACGACATATTTATGTGTTTGATTACCGTACCATTTAAGTGGGTAAACCATATAATATAACAAAAAAAAATAAAAAATGAGAGGAAGGCAAATATTTTTTCACCGCACTGTACCTGTACTTAGTTAACGCATCAGTTACAACATTTAATTTTCAATCTTTGTTTTGAATAACTCCAGCCCCCACCAATGTGTTTTTGTGTTAACATTTCTGTTGATTCATTTTACTATTTGATACAATTATACTCTTGCTTCTTTGATGTATTGTTCGTTTAACAATACAATATTTTTTTTCTGGAAATCATAAATTGAATATGTGCCCACTCCTTTCTGTTTCTACAATGCTGAATTCACAAAAACTTTTGTTTGGGGTCCCTCATTTTGATGTCATGCAAGGAAGTACAGTAGTTTTGGCCTTCTGTTGAGCTAATGGTGTCACAGAAACAGCCGTACTGTGTATGTTGTTGTGTGGTCCTTTTTTCTTTTTTCAGAGTGCAGATAAAAGACAGGCTATCATCTGGTTCAGTACTAAATCCAAAACTCTTTCTTCAATTAGTGAAGCTCCCGCCATTGCTTACACAGCTTGTTGGCAAGTCTGACATTTTCACTCCCTCGCTCAACACTAACTGACTCGGGAATACGAAAAAAGCAATGGAATGCTCCCGAACCTTTAGATCCAGAACTGTAAATGCGTACGAGTGGTCACAAAGGAATCCAACATGTTTGAATTGTCTTTAAATCCACCTTGGAGTGACATGATCGTCAATAACTTCATCTGGGTGGTTTATTAATCAAGGTTCCTGAGCGATTTAAAAAGAAATGTGCGTTTTTGGTTTATCATCTAAATGTGTCGCTTTGACCTCACTATCTCCTCGATTGAATTGTTCGAATCAGGCAAATAATCTGAATCGAAACTGCTTGGTTTTGATTACATTGCAACTTTTCATCTTGATTACGCCTGGTAATCAAAGTGGGAGCACATGATTATTGCCAGCCGCCTGAAACCAGTGGCATATTTCCACCACATGGAACAAGTGACAGCAGAATCGTGGAAGCTGTTCGCAACCTTCTGTGTGGACTTTTGGAGTTTTCCCTGCCCCCTGACTCAGCGTGCTCTCATATTCCAAAAGCATGCATACATCTTAGGTTAATTGACGACACAACCTCGTCCATAAGTGTGAATGGTCGTTTGTCTATATGTGCCCTGTGATTGGATGGAACCCTCTGACATATTTTCCTTACTGAATTCAAATTAGCCTTTTGGGAGTGAGGGGACAAAAAGACCAGCCTGATGAAGCAACTGATCAATCACAGTTACCGTATTTTCCGGATTATAAATCGCTCCAGAGTATCAATCACACCAGCCATAAAATGCATACTAAAGAAAAAAAACATATAAGTCACACTGGAATACAAGAATGTATTTAATAAAATCCATCACAAGGAACAGACATGTCATCTTGATAGGCAATTTCATTCATTCATTTTCCGACCCGCTTATCCTCACAAGGATCGTGGGGGGGTGCTGGAGCCTATCCCAGCTGTCTTCAGGCAGTAGGCGGGGACATCCTCAACCGGTTGCCAGCCAATCGCAGGGCACACAGAAACGAACAACAATCCGCACTCACACTCACACCTAGCGACAATTTGGAGTGTTCAATCAGCCTGCCATGCATGATTTTGGAATGTGGGAGGAAACCGTAGGACCCGGAGAAAAGCCAGACAGGCCCGGGGAGAACATGCAATCGCCACACAGGAAAGCCGGAGCCGGAATTGAACCCCGGTACCTCTGCGCTGTGACGTCGACGTGCTAACCACTGGACTACCGGGCCGCCGATAGGCAATTATAAAGTAAAAAAAGAGAACAACAAGCTGAATAAGTTCATGTTACATGATGCATAAACAACGAACCGAGAACGTGCCTGTTATGTTAATGTAACATAACAGAGTTATTCAGATAACGATAGCAAAAACAACATTCTAACAAGTTTACCAAACCATTAGTGTCACTAAATCCAATGAAATCTTCAAATCTTCATTGAAATCAAGCTCAAACCAGAATTTAAAGGGACATATGAAAAATGGACTTTCTAATGTTTGTTTAAAAAATGGTCATGTCTCAGGATTGCCTGCCTACACATCAAGTGAGTTTTCTGGGTTTTACATATTAGCTTTAGATAAAATTCACATACTTGATAGCTCGGAAAACATTTTTGGCAGTTGATTGGGGATGTTTGCCAATGTGTCTGTGTGTCGCAAAAATGGCTTCATTGTCTTGGGTGCGCACTTCTGTCCACACTCTGGGCTTTGCTTCTGGCGTCAGAAGCAAGGTGGAAGAAAAGACAGCCAAACGAGATCTGGCCCACTGCTTGTCAATATAATGAAAACCAGGCTTGCCATTGGTCCAGCAGTTTATGGGATGCAATGATGGGTAGCACACCACCTGAGACAGGGCTGCCCCTGAAAGGAGGCAATTGCACCATGGCAAGATATATGCTGGAGAATACATTAGAATCGAACTTTTTTTGTCACTTCCACAGAAACTCACTGAAAATCAGTTAGGAATCTCACAACTTGCGGGATTGAATGAAAAGAAATATAAGTCAGTGAGAGCAACAGGCTGAATAACGTGTGCTCCTGTGTTTAATTAACGGTTTACTTTCCCTGAAGTGTCTCGGTTATGTGGACCCAGAACCCTGTAACCCCGAGAGCTAACCCAAAAGCTAGAACTCGGTGGGATATATTTGCGCTGCTCAAACAGGCAGCGATGTGTCAGTGTAGTTTATTCTAGAATGCATTTGAGTGACAGGTGAAAACCAAGCGGGGAATGTTTTCAGCACATTCAGCAGGCACACCCACAGAGAGGATATTGAGGATGAGGAAGCGAGATTTCAGTCATTCTTTTCGCGAACTGCTTGTCCTCACTAGGGTCACAGGGCTTCATTCTGGGGGAATTTTCACCTGGTCTTTTTATCTTTAATGTTCACAATACTTAAAGTAACTCTCACAAGACGGAATATTCTCAGTTGAACCATTGGATGCCAGAAAGAACAAGACACGGCCGCGGAGCCTTTGCCTGCCATATTTGCAAGAATGTCTCACCTGTCTAAAACGGTTCCTTTTCTTATACTCCCAAGGTCACCCTCCCCACAGGAAGGTGCGTCTGCCCAGGCCTTCGCAATGACAATCTTACTCCACGTACTTAATCGGTTTCAACTGTGCACGGGTGCAGATAGATAGGAAGATGCAGAACCAGGAGTAAGGTCGGTGCAACAGAACGGCCAAGCTCAATTCGCCTCGAGACTAATAAACGTTTTCTTATCTTATCTTATCTGCTTTCGTGCCAATCGAACAATTTCACATACTTTAAAAATGTTTATTCATTGACATTTGGCACAATTATTGACAACACTCTTCTCTGAGGTGTGTCAAATTTCTAAGACTTGTTTGTTGTGAATTTTAACACGGGTTTTAAGATTAAATGATTGTTTTGACAATTGATGTAAATTCTAAATTCATTTTATTTTTAGATGAGAGCTAACCATGTGATTTTACTTGAAGCATTGTGGTGAATGATTTATTTGGGGAGGGGGAAGCTCCGACCTCTGAGTTATTTGTTTAATTTACATCATTTCTTGTTGAAGGTATTTTTCAGTAAGACTCACTCCCTACAGACTGGAATTCTTCATTACCACAACAGACCAAGGTCACTGCTTTGTTGAATTTTTTTTTTTTTTTAAAAAAGCACTTTATGCTCCTTCTATGTGACAATAAATGTTGATTCTGTTTTGAAGGACAGCCAGAAGAGACCACTGTTTTCATTCATTCATTCATCTTCCGAACCGCTTGATCCTCGCTAGGGTCGCGGGGGGTGCTGGAGCCTATCCCAGCTGTCTCCGGGCAGTAGGCGGGGGACACCCTGAATCGGTTGCCAGCCAATCGCAGGGCACACAGAGACAAACCACGCTCACACTCACACTTGGGGATAATTTAGAGTGTTCCATTAACCTGCCATGCATGTTTTTGGAATGTGGGAGGAAACCGGAGCACCCGGAGAAAACCCACGCAAGCCCGGGGAGAACATGCAAACTCCACACAGGGAGGCCGGAGCTGGAATCGAACCCGGTACCTCTGCACTGTGAAGCCGACGTGCTAACCACTGGACTACCGGGCCGCCCACGAACTGTTTTCAACTCCATGTTATTGCTGCATTTTGTGGCTGCATTGTTTCGGTGCGGAATTTCATGTATTGTACTGCAGGTACCTTGTTGATCAACAAAAGGATCCTCGGGAAGTTGTTGTTTTCTTTTTACATGAAAGCCTGTCTAGTGTTCGTCATAAAGATATCAGACCAAAGCATTCTGGGGAGTAAAATGCAGACAGAGTGAGTCAATAAGTATTAGTGATGTGTTTGTGTATTTGTTGTTTGGTGCTGAACTGGATTTTACTTTGTGCATCCGGCACCTAGTTGGGCAGCTTGGGGGTCCATTGAGATGTTGAGTACTTTTGGGCAATTATTATCTTTATTCCTAACAATGTTTTTCCTAAAGCCAACTCAACATATTTTACGTTTCTGGAGCAGAAAATAATTCTACATTACTGTGAGGTACCAGTGTGGGAATGTCGTCTGTTTTTTTTTTTTTTGTTTGTTTTTTTATATAAAAAAAATTATTTACTGCAGCAAAAACAGCTGTCGCTCTTGATCTAGCCTTATAAGGTTTAGAATTGAGAAAATGTGGCTTATTAAATCATCCTCAGTGACAAGTGATATGAAGGTAAATAGAGAATTTCAAGAACCGACACATGAACATACACGTGAACATAAGGGAGCTTGAAAGTACAACGTTGAACAGGCTCCCCAGCTGTCCACAACCACAGGGGGTAAACTGACCTGCAACTGGCAAAGGGAAGATACTTAGCAGTCTGCTAACACTAAACCACAGTAGCAGTAGAAGGTAGTCTTCAAAAAGCTGAAGTCTGAGTCGGTATTTCCAGCTAAAACTCTCATTCCTGGACACCAGCTGTTTGGCTGAGGAAACTGGGGCACCAGCCAGCTGTTTCAGCGGTTTTGGTATAGGTACACTCCGTGTCCTTTTTTCCATAGACGTCTTTCTGACGTTCTTTTGCTGGTTGTGTGTTCAAGTCTAGCGTGCCCGTGCTGAATGGCTCAGCCTTTCTCACGACAACTCCAGGATGTCTGACGAAATCGAATCCACTGTAATTCATCAGATTTAGGGTTACTTGGAAAAAATAAAAAGTTGAAAACGTTTGTTCTGACCCTTTCACCCACATGATTGATTGACAGATAAAGTCAGTCAGTAAAAGTTAAAAAAATAATAAAATAAAAGTTGCATAGTGTAGTTTCTTTGAGCTTGGGTTGTTGGTGTCATATGTTCTCCTGACACTGAACTTTTTGTCCAATAAATGTGTTTGTTTTTTTTCCTCTGTCCCTGTTTCCCAGAAGAGGATAATAATAGTGCTGTAATAAAATGGTGTGTCAAGTAGGTTTTCTATCGTTGTATAAAAAGCATCACTGAAAGGTAGCCCTTCCCTTACAAAGGACAATAATATCTTATTCCTAGTCAAACAAGCTACTGAATAGAACTTCTGTTGGCGTTTTCGCGTTTGAGGTCTGTGTTTTTGTGACACACTCGCATTTTTGTTTTGAACACTCCCCTGGGTTCAGGGGCCTCTCACAATGGAGCCTTCGCTGACAAGAGGTGATCGCTGGTAATAAGATGTCCCGGCGGGGACCTTTTACCCGTTCCAGACGTATGTCCCACAAATGCTCAACTTTCATTCTTCACAGCTCTGTGTCATGTTCAAATGTATATGGACCCCAGTAAAAACATAATGTCTAGGTGTTTGCATTGAACTTGGAGGTGTGTGCTGGATGTACAATATGTGTTTTCTGAGGGGTAAAGGTGACCTTCAACGAAGTCCTATGGACTTGGCATCTGGCCGGTGTGAGATCAGCTCCACTGATTTGTAGAAGCCGCAATTCAGGCACGGCTCCGGAATATTTTTTTTCTCTCTCAGGGTTAAAGCGGGGCTTGATTCATACATGGGAGGCAAGATGGTAGCTGAGGAAATAATTTATAAATATATTTTAGAATATCAAATAAAATGCTGGAGGGGCTTACCTGGGGCATTACAGATTTCTGAGCTATAAGTCCCGGTGTAGTTCTGATAAAATCTTCATGAAACAACTCCATTTTCAGCCTCTGATTTTACACCTTAACTCAACCCGAATTCAAACAAACACGCGGAGGACGGCGAAAGGATCCCGCACACTCCAATCCTCCCAACACACCCTTAGCCCCGGTGTAGTGCCATCCCTGACATCTTTTGATGACTTCATGGTGTTTGTTGTTACGACGTGTGTACCTGATGTGGACTGTTTTCAACGTTTTTTTTGGCCATGACATTCATCAAAGGAGAAGTATCTGTGCTTGGTGGTTGTGCCTTCTCGGCAGCACTTGTGTACCAGCTTTTGATTGGGATGGATATCGGCGCCATTTGATCGTCGGTGCCGGACACCCCCGGGGCGCTTGTGTTTTTTTCGCCTGTAATGGGCAGCATTTTTCACAGCCCCATTTTGTTCAGTGGAGATGTCGGCGCTGTTGGACCGTCTGCGTTGGTGCGGGTGCATGGATGGCTGCTGAAGTTGAGAATGAGAAGAGAGGAGCATCGGCGCGGAGTGCAGATGCATATTTGGAACTGAGAGTCGCCGCTTGGAATTGAAGCGTATTTACATGGGTCAGGAGAAGTGAACCAATCTCTTTGTGGACGCGACAGCTTCTTGTTTACTTTGAAACTTAGCTTGGAGCTGAAATGTGCACATTTTGAGCATGACATCGCTGATCTACTGGTGAAAGTACACTTTGATTCTCTCCTCTTTCATCTAGAACTGCTTCTAACAACAAAGCCTTTTCCTCGACAAATGTCCAGTCTTCTCACCCTGATTCAAAAGTGGTGCCGGTAAACAGTGAAGTCAGACTTTGTTCCTCCCACCTGTATTGTTGCAGCCAACCCACACACAGTAATTCTTCCCTTTTTTTGTGTGCGCTGTCAAATGGATCATTCAAACACTTCAATAAGCACGGGAAGGCAAATAATTGACCATCATCATGGCAGCCGCAGACATGTCCAAAGGCGGGTGGCACCACGGGAAAATTTTTAATCGGCACAATACTGCACATACAATTTAGACTGCATTACAATTTCCTTTGCTTGCCAAATTACACAATTATTTGAAAAATACAGTTTGCAAAGCTGTCTCCTCGATCCCGAGCAAACTGTCAAGCCGGGTCGAAAAACGAACCTTAAATCTTAAATTTCAACAGTGCCAGCTGTGAGGGTGTAGAGCAACAGAGACTATTGGCTCACACACACATTCCCATTGGAGGAAAGACTTGTTGTCCTAAGTATTCCATTTAAAAAGTCTAGCATTGGAGCATAATCTTTGTGTGCAGAATATTGTAGACTGTGGTTTTCCACTGAAATCCAACAGGACAAAACCCCTGTTACAACTTTTCCATCTGTGTGATCAAAATGCAAGCGCAATGAAAGAGGAGAGAGTGCTCCCAACGATGAAGGCATGACGGAAGCGTACGTTTATGTTCAACCACATGACGGCATGACCTAAGCATCTGTTATGAGCAGCATAATTGGATAAATGAATGTGGTGACATTTATTTTTTTCTTTTCAACATTTTTGCCCTGGAAAGCAAGAAGACAAGAGAAGTGCTTATGTAAGATCCATTTGGACATATGTTTCATATTTCTTTTTATAGTATGTCTGGTAAACAGAAGACCAGGAAAGGATTCATACTAAAATGAACATACATATTTCATATAATGAAAATCACCCCTAAATCACAAGAGTCATTTCTTTTATTTATAAACAGCAACAAATAAAAAAAAAATGTGCAAGACTGTGAAAGATTCCTTGCACCTTGTGTGTTTAGCTTCCTTCTAAATCTGGTGTAAGCACCTCTTCATGTCTTGTGATATTAATTAATGTACAGTATCTGCACTTTGTTCATAGAACTCATTTAAAAGAAAAAAGTGACATGCTTTTGATGTGGATTTTATTCTGATATTTTGAATTTCGGTTTCAACTTGGTGAATTCTTGAACTCTGTTGCATTCTGTTGTTGTTCATCTTGAGGCGCGTGGCTTTACATTTCCATAAAAGTCAAGTTGCCCACTATTTCTACTGGCACAATTCAACCGGGGAGAGATCTGGAAACATTCAAATGACTCACTCAAACTCAGACAGAAACATTTATCTTTCTCATTCTTTGAATGTTGCGTCTCATTATTTTCACAGAATATGTACTGCATGTATGGACTTCCAAGAATCTGACAGCTACTGAGATTGAAGTGGCTGAGGAGAAATGTATGTATGTTTCTCTTGGTGGGAGATTCACCCAGGCAACATTGTGAAATACAGTTGTGGTTAGCACAGGCTGACAGTTTTGAGATTTGGGATTTGAATTTCGGGTCCTTTTTCATGCTTAAGTTTTAATGTTCTTTCTGTCCTTGCATGGGTTTTCTCTGGGAACTCTCAGGCCCTACAGCTAGTTGATGATCAGTCCAGTGTGTGCCCCACTTCTGGTCCAAAGTCTGCTGTGATATGCTGCAGCCCACCTGCAACCCTAATAAGGGGGGACAAAACTATGAATGGATGAAAATTTGTCCAAAAGTACAAAGTACATCAAGTTAGATATCACATTTGTGTCTGATCCCATGGTTCATCCATTGACCTATGTACCTCACTCCAAAATTTATTTAGATTTCACTTCGGTATACTCCGATCACCAATTAGTCATCAGTTTTTCAAAACCACAAGTTTTTATTTTATGATAGTTATAAGGAGCATAGTGGGAGTCATTTGGGGGGAGTTTGACGTCAGTCTCGTGTGTGTGTGTGTGTGTGTGTGTGTGTGTGTGTGTGTGTGTGTGTGTGTGTGTGTGTGTGTGTGTGTGTGCGCGCGCGCGCGCGTGTGTGTGTGTGTGTGTGTGTGTGTGTGTGGGTGTGTGTGGGTGTGTGTATGTGTGTGTGACACACATGAGCCAGAATTATTCAATGGCCTTTTATGACTGAGTCCTCTGAACTCAACAGGGCAAATGTGGCCAGGCAAATGCTTGGCTTGATGAGAAAGTCAAATGGAGAAACACATTCATATCGAAAATGTTTAAAACTACAGTGTGAATGTAAATGTAATGTAACCACAGTTACAGTATGAGCCAAAATGATTCATACTACAGTCAAATGTCTGAGTTAGAATGCCATAAACTGTCCAAACATTTTAGAGCAAGAATTATTATTAAAACAGGCATAAGCCAATATATGTTCTTTGTATAGATTATAATTTCTGAATTTACAGTTTATTAAAAAGCCAACATATTGCATCTCAAGGTCTAGCCTTAATGTATATTATACAGCAGAGAAGGGTGGTTATTGGATTTGGTTTCCCCTTTAATAATAAAAACATTCATTTAAAAACAACACAAATAAACACGAAATGTAGTTTTTGACCAATATTTAAATTTGTTTGATGATCTGAAACATTTAAGTGTGACAAACATGCAAAAAAAAAAAGAAATCAGGAAGTGGGGGGGGGGGAAATGCTTTTTCACACCACTGTAGATTCAACAATTTCTTGTTGAAATACAGTCCGCATGATGCAGAAGTGAAACATGCCTGCATGGTGGCCATGAGACCACTGAATTCCTCTCAGCCTGCACACTGTCAGTCATATTGCCTTTACCCACTTCCACTCTCCATGCTCTGATTTGCGTTAACCTCAACAGTGGTCAACTACTTCATCCCATTCCCGAAAGATGATCTCATATTCATTTCTTTAGTTTGGCTAGAGCAGTGATGCTAATCTGCTTTTTATGTGAATGTCATCATACAAACTTGCAGTTGACGATAATCTAAGATACTTAAGAACATAACACACAACATTATCGCCTTCTACAATATTGTCTTTGTACAATGCATAGCATGTTGTCATTTTATTCAGATGGATTAAGCACTTTTTTTTTTTGGTAATTATTGGCTGTTTCCACATTTCAAGTCTTTTTCAGAATCAGAATCATTTTGATTGGCCCAGGATGTAAAACACACAAGGAATTTGTCTCCGGTAGTATAGGCTTCAGTAGTATTGTAATAAGATAAGATAAGATAAGATAAGATAAGATAAGAAAACCTTTATTGTCTCGCAATGGAGAAATTCCCAATTCACAGCAGCAAAGTTATGAAATAACTTATATAATAATATAAATAATAATAATAATAAATAATAACAAGCAACTACGATAAACAAAGACATGACATACAAGTATCGAAAGACTTTCCGTAATGTAAGGGTACCATTGTGCAGTAGTACCACCCAAAGACAGCTGTGCGACAATATACAGTCGTTGAGATAAAGTGATCAGTGGTGCAATACAATCATATGATGGCTGTGCAGTTGGTGCAGATAATCTTTGCACCATTCTTAAATGACCAGTAGCAGTAATTGGAGTCCAACTTTAGGTGTTCCATAATGCAGAAAGTTCTTGAGCGCTTTAAAGGGTCTGATGCTGTGGAATATTGATCAACGACAATTGTTCAAGAATGTGGACAGCTGGTGCTACAATGGTCAGTGCGATAATATTGTTCCACAGGGGTGTACAAAAATGCAAAGAGCCATTATAGATTTGAGGTATTGTTTAGGGAGTTAATGGCTTGTTTTGGTGTGCATGGTTCGATAGCGATTACCTGAAGTGAGTCGCTGGAAGAGGTGGTGGGCAGGGTGTGGCAGGTCCAGTACGATTTTCCGTGCCCTTGTCTTGGTTTTGTGGTGTGCAAGTCTTCAAAAGTGTGTAGTGCGGTGCCCATTGGCGTCACTAGGCCTATTTTAGGGAGGCTTCAGCCTCCCTAAAAATGTCTTTAGCCCCCCTAAATAATTTCATTGCATTATTTAAAAAATAAGTTGTATTTATTTTTCCTTTACTTTTGCTAATATATTGCATCAAATTCAATGTAATGTGGCCATTTTCAATTATATTTCGATAACCTGCCATTATTGTAATGTTAAATCTCCCAGGTTTCCTTAACGCAGCAGGTGTTGCGTTCGCATTTGATGTGGCGTTGGCGACAGTTGTTAGGGGGAGAAAAAAAAAAAGTTGTTAGGGGGAGTGAAACCCCCCTCTTTCAGATTGGTTTGCCCCAGCAGCACGGGGGAAGTGCGTGCGCTTGTTTGTGCGGCCGGCAGTTTTGAATACAGCGGCACATAACGAACACTGGTGTCCGGTGTCTCGTTATTCTGCAACAAGCATACAGAAACAACAGTCTATCACCATCGCCACATCAAATGCTAACGCAACAACTGACAGTTCATTGCCGAAAGTCAGGTTGAGTCGACAGGATGTATATTCGACAGTTTTTTAGAAAGGTAAATTCAGTATTCAATTCATCCATGCTGGTAAAACTAGTGACTATAGTCCGCTAAAATATCTCCAGCAACAGCAGAAACTGCACTGAAACAAGTGTTCCCTTTTGGATAAATTAAGGTGATGCTTAATAAAAATTACGCACCATATTATTATTAAATTCATAAATAATCATTACACCAACTCTTTGAGGCAACCCCTATTGAGATTTTGGTCTATATAAAATAAATAAATAAATATAATAAATACAA
>CAAKHF010019993.1:0-10962 GCA_901007745.1 Hippocampus kuda | reverse complement strand
ACCGGCCCTTTTAAACATGCCCTTTCATATGACCAAATAAAGAACCAGTCACAAGTCACTAATGCAAGTTGGTGTTATGTATATATTTATTTACTTTCTCATTGAATAGACGGAGAAACAGCTCCATGTTCAAACTGTGAGCACTTGTGAGAAAAAAAGTCTCTTCTTTCTCGATGAAAATCCAAAATGTAGCAAAATGTAGTGCAGTCCTTTTGGGATATACTGTAGTGTGATGTTGAACAGCACAAGATTTGGCTGACAGCCTTGGTGAGAATTGGCCAGTGGCAACAAAAACATTATTTGAAATGAAATGGTGGATGAAACAATCATCAGTTATCTTATTGGGCATGAATTACTGGCACATATTTAAGCAATCAGATAGGCTTTATTATCAGTAGAATGTGGAATATGAAACTCATTAAAATTACGTGTAAAGTTAAAGTGAATCAGAATCATGTTCCAATATGTTAAAAACATCCAAGGAATTTGTCCCAGAGAGTTTGAGCTATGTAAAGTCTATATAGTCTCATTCTAGTCCAAGTATATATATTAGACAATAGTCTAAGCCACATGTGTCAATGGCCAGAAAAAGCAGAGACAATATTTGGATTCTACACCTGAAATTCCCCTAGAAAATGTTGCTGGCTAGTTTTTTCAAAAGCTTGCTATGGGGTTCATTCATTCATTCATTCATTCATCTTCCGAACCGCATTATCCTCACTAGGGTCGCGGGGGGCGCTGGAGCCAAACCCAGCTGTCATCGGGCAGTAGGCGGGGGACACCCTGAATTGGTTGCCAGCCAATCGCAGGGCACACAGAGACAGAAAACCATGCACGCTCACACTCACACCTAGGGACAATTTCCATTAACCTGCCCCGCATGTTTTTGGAATGTAGGGGGAAACCGGAGCACCCGGAGAAAACCCACGCAAGCCCGGGGAGAACATGCAAACTCCACACAGGGAGACCGGAGCTGGAATCGAACCCGGTACCTCTGCACTGTGAAGTCAACGTGCCAACCACTGGACTACCGGGCCGCCCCGCTATGGGGTTTAATTGTTTTGTTTTTTTTTCTGTTCAGGTTTAGGTCATTACATCATTTTGGAAGTAGCGTTTGAAGACAATTAAAGGTCACTGTCTCACATTTAATTATTAGAACAGCTGGTAATGGTTGCTGATAAATGTCAAACAAGCGATGCCGCCACTTTACTTTCACCCAGGGGTCTCAAACTGCGGCCCTCGAGAGCCGCTTTCCTTCGATGTTTCTGTCCTCCAACCCACCTGATTTAAATGATTAGCTCATCAGCAAGCTCTGAAGGAGCCTGAGCGGGATCCTGAAAATTTTGAATCAGGTGCGTTGGAGGATGAGAAACATCTAAAATATCCAGGAAAGTGGCCCTCAAGAACATGTTAACACTTACCAGCCATCAGTAAGTTTCAGCAGAACCTGAATTTATAAGATAAGATAAGAAAACCTTTATTTGTCTCGCAATGGAGAAATTTCCAATTCACAGCAGCAAAGATGACCAAGTGAAATGATTTTCTGTATCTTAGAACAAATGTCTACTTTTTTTTTCATTTCAAGAAAGGAATTCCACCGTTGCATACAAAGAGGAAGAAATACTATAAGGCAGTGGTGTCAAACTCATTTTCTGTCGGGGGCCACTTCGGAGTTACGGTTTCCCTCGGAGGGCCGGAACAAAATCTCAACGTTATTTATTACCAATGACAATTTCACATTTTGGTACAGATTTCAGCAAGAATCGTGATAGTTGACACACATGATTTGCTACCACGGGCCACATAAAATGATGCGGTGGGCCACATCGGGCCCCCGGGCCTTGACTTTGACGCCAGTGCTGTAAGGAGACGGTGGCTGTAACAACAGTATTGGAACTAACTATAATTGTTTCGGGATTGCTAACGTTCGAACTGAATGAAGTCAACATGTAATATTTTCAACTGAACTGTCCCGAATCACGGCCTTTTCTTTGCCTTTGGAATGAGACTTTGGGGCTTGTATGAAAGCTTTCACGCTGCAAAGAAACGTGAAACAGTTCATTGATTTCATAGCTTTCTACTGATTTACCTTTTCATAGGAATTGCTCTCTGTGGATTTCAGTCATCAAATGCAAGAGTATTATTAAGGATAATAGTAAAACTAAAGACTAATCTAAGGGAAGTTTTTGGCTTCCTAAATCATATGTTCTGCAGCAAAGATTGGACAAGTCTAGCTCGGGGGTCGGCAACCCGCGGCTCCAGAGCCGCGGGTGGCTCTTTAGTGCCACCCAAGTGGCTCCCTGGAGTTTTTTCAAAAATATGTGAAAATTGAAAAAAAAAGATGGGGGGACGGAAATATATTTTTTGTTTTAATATGGTTTCTGTAAGAGGACAAACATGACACAAACATTCTTAACGTTTTCCAATGCTGTAAAAACGTCTAGAATAAATGTTAAATTCCAACATTTCTGCCAACGAGGATTTGTGTCATAGCCTGCGACACACGTTTCTATTAGCAGGACGGGATACCAGGCAGGTGGCTGTCGTGAGATAAAAACAACATTCATGTACAATTCACCGAGGGCACTGGCAAAGAATGAGAATGTGGAGGGCCGAGAGAAGTATTTTAAAACATTACACGTGAGCTACGATATTTAACATGCTGCAAAAGTGCGTCGCATCCGTCGATCATTGAGGGGGCTGTTATGGCTGTTGCTCATTATGGCATGCGTGTGTAAGTGCGTGTGTATGCACGCGTGTGCGGTAACAGGTCGATTGCGGGAGGTTGGTTGATTTGATTGAAAAGTAGATCTTCGGTCAAAAAAGGTTGGGCACCCCTGCTCTACAGGATGCACTGCAGGGGGAAAAAAAAAAAACTTTTAATAATGAAGGCTCATTGTATATTTGTAGCCAACTTAGTCATTTTGATAGTAGGCTAATATAGATATACACCATGTGTTGCCTTCATTATAAGGCTTATATAAGGTTTTTAAACTTTTTCGGCTCCAGACATATTTGGTTATTTTTGGTCCAATAAGACATGCAGGTAGTTGGAGTCAGAGTAGAGGATGCAGAGAACAGGGAAAGATGGAAATTAATGACTCGCTGTGGTAACCCCTGAAAAGAGACAAGCCGAAAGGAGAAGAAGATGGCTCTTTCAACATTTTGGGTTGCCGACCCCTGGTCGAGCTTCTTAAAATGGAACACAAAGCTCAATTAAATTTCCCGAAACTGAACACGTATGGTGATCCTTTTTCTTCATCCAGCCATTGAATTCAAACCCTATGGAATACATGAATCAACTCCTATTAATTGATTCAGTCATAAATTGACCGTGCTCATCTTTGTTGTTCTGGGTCACTTGGTATTTCACCATCACGCCAAGTCAACTGAACATCCAACATAAATAGGCCACAGAATGCCTTTGAAGTTGAGGCAAAAATGAATGAATACATATATTAGTAGGTTGTTTGAGCAGAAAAAAGGCCCCCAATGATTATATCTACCATTTAGACGACGATCCGGAGTCTGTGGTAAGATAGCTAGCATAGCTGGCTGAACCTTATTATTTGTAAATTCCTGACAGAAAACTGATTCATTACAAGTCTTTCATTCTTTCACATCTTTCACAAGTATTTCATCTTGATGTTGAATTAATTTGTCCCAATTAAAAATCAAGAGTTTGCATGTGAACACCGCACTTAAACCTGAGGGAAGTTTTGTTCCTCTGGTTTGGTCTATGAATGTTTGTTATTGTTTTGTAGAACTAGCTCATGACTGGATATGAACTGAGCAACAGCCAGCCAGAGAGCAGCTTCTCAGCTAGGTAAAGGAGCTGACGGATTACGCTCCACTGGGAAAGAGTTCAGTCTTGCTTCCCATGCCAAAACCTCCTGCCTGGACTGCTATGCAGAGATAATCTGAATGCGGTTTTCACCAAGAAGCCTTGAAGCCATATTCCACGGCAAAAAAAAAAAAAAAATGCATACCTCTGTGAGCCATAGTCTGTATGAACCATTTCTTTGGTTCATACAGACTATGTACAGTATATGTATATAGAAATATACATGAAATAAAAACTCTATACCAGGAGTGTGCAGAGCGCGGGGTCAATGGATTTTTTGTTGGCTTGATGCACCACGGAGGTTGGCCGTTACAGTAGTGGCGCCATGTTTCAAATCATATATTTGGACCCGGGTATCAAATGACCCGTGCACGACCCTGGTCTGTACTGATAGTTTTTTGTTGTATGTGTGAGTAAATAAAAAAAATAATAAAACAAATATATATAATTTGAATTTTAGAAGTCTCATCTAAATCCATATCATCACATCAACAGACTATTTGCTGATTTAGTGCTCCCTTGACTTATGCGTTCCAGCCCCACCAAAGACACCAAGATTTTTTTTAAATCATATTTTGAATAAAGACAAATCGCACTGTGATGCATAAGAAACTAAACCATAAAAACAGTCCATGTTAAAAAAAAGTCATGGATTACCTTGTAGAATAAAGTGAAATTACGGCATTTACAGTAACATGTGGTGCATGTGTGCTTTTAAGGAGCATGGCCAGAGCTGGAGTCAGTCGGGTTGACTGAATATTTCAATGTCAGTTCCTTGTGAGTGTCACCATTTTGTTTTGGTGCATTTGAGTTTTTAATCTCATCAAACAATTATTTGAAAGTGCAATGGCAACCAGTCAGTCAGTACATCGCTTATCTTAATCGCTTGATCTTTTGAAAGAGGAAAAAATAATTACACGGAACTGAGAGAGGTTGCTCAGGCATGGTGATGGTTCTTCTCGACCAGGAACTGTCTGAGGCACTGCAAGCAGGCACATTGTCATGGTGAAACGGCATCAAGTTATCCTGCAACTACTCTTGCCTCTTCTCACGCACTGAAAGAAGCAAACGTCACAGGACCTTTTTGTCGAGTGATCATTGATTTTCGATCCAGACTGGAGGGGAAAACTCGTATTTTGCAGCGTGGGTTTGAAATATCTATTTTGAGATAATTCCTGGAAAATTTCTTGAAATATTTTATGGGTTGAAAATTGGTGTCAAGAAAAGTTGACACAGTGAGCATACACTTACTTCCCTGGGGAGGCATTCACCAGCCCATTATCTTCAAAGGCACACGAGCACACACACACAAACAGCCCTTTGTTGCACTATTCATGTATGAATGAATAAACACGCGCATACCCATGTCTTTCATGTTAGGAATTTCTCACTGGATAACAATAGCAATTCAATAACCTCCACTTTTGAGTCCTGGTTTGCACCAGCTATTGTATGGCCAAAATTGAAGACAAAAAAAATATTCTCTGAAAGAAAAATAAGAGAGAGGGCTTGTAACGGCAGCAGCACATCTCTCTTCACCTCCTCCTCATCAATACCGATGAATTGTCTTATCATAAACACATCAGCTGCGCAGGGGATAGCTGGCCAGGAGCTAGATGGAGGCTAACGACGGCTACACCGTCAGAGCGTAAGTCTCTTCGCCTCTCTCAGGAGCCAATGAATGTTAATTGCTGTATTAGGTTTTATAATTAAAGATTTAAGTAAATAGTTGTACTGCTGTAGTCTTTGTCTCAAATATGTATAGTATCATCAATGTTTACATATTTTAAACATGATGTGTGCCCTGCGATTGGCTGGCAACTGGTTCAGGGTGTCCCCCGCCTACTGCCCGAAGACGGCTGGGATAGGCTCCAGCACCCCCCGCGACCCTAGTGAGGATTAAGCGGTTCAGAAAATGGATGGATGGATGGTATCCACATACCCTTACATAAAAATTCCTCGGTGGGAGCAAATCCTCCTTCGTGATTTTTCACTGATCACGGCATGGTCCCGATCCCCATTAACCGCGACAAGTGAGGGATCACTGTACATACATATACAGTATATATATATATATATATATATATATATATATATATATATATATATATATATATACACACACACACACACACACACACACACACACACACACACACACATACATACATACACACATCATATATCTATACACACACACAGATGCGCGCAAGCGCTTGAACAGTGGTGTGTAAGACGTTATGTCTACTGTAGCTCCTGGCATTATGGATGTATTTATTTGTGTCAAATGAACCCTACTGGCAATCTTCTCTCCCATTCAAGCGGCTGCCAAAGTTTATCTACCCAGCTTGTAACTGTTCAGTCAAGCTGAAAGTTTGGTGTGAGACTTTTAATGTCATGCACACAAAAGCTGACACTTACTGGTACTGAGAAAGACAGTGAGAATTTAGTACCCGCCACTGTCTCAGACTGAAATCAAGTGTACGTGTGCTCAGCCATGCTCAACAAGTCCATCTGCTTATTATCCGATAGCAGGCAGCACGCTGTGTTATGGGCGACAAATTCGCTCCCTTACATCAATACAAGAGGTGCCATGCTGGGAGTGTGTGCCTGAGGCATCCACTTGCACTCAGATAAACAGAAGCCACCCTCTTTTTCTAACTCCAGTTTAACCCAACCCAAACAAAATCAGAGGAGCGAGAAGTAAACACACTTGATCTCAAAGCCCTTCAGACAGAATGGGTGAGGGGTCAAAGGTAGTCGCTTGTTGTGTTTGTGCGTTATAAGACAAAAACAGCAGCAATTCCAGCTCAGAAAAAAAACAAAAAAACATCGCATTAAGTATGTCTCAATGTGAACTCAGTTCTTGATGTATCCTCACCTCAACGTACAGTATGCACTTGCTTGGAGCTTGCTTGGGCATAGTATCTCCCAGAATGCAGTGAGCTCTAGTTGTTTTGCCATTGGTACTGAGCATAATAATTCTGTCCGCATTAATGTAAAACAACTCTCCTGTCGTAGCTGAAGTCATGCCGTCCTTCGGATTGTAAACAAGCGGAGACTGAATAAACAGTGACTCAAACAAACAAATTACACTCCATTTTGCCTTAGTTGTTTTTAAGGTATAAGCATTCGTTGTTAGTGCTTAAAGAAGATCAGTGTAATTGGATCGCCACGGCGGGGAGAAAAGATACATATTAGATGGGTGAAAAAAATGACTACACACAGAACAGCCATTCACTTACAAAGACAGTATAGCTTTGTGTATTGATTTCTTCTTTTCTTTGTCAAGATGATTTTCGGTTTGTTGTCACTTCTTTTGTTTCATGGTTAGTATTATTCTAAGCCTACACTGATATGGGTGTATTAAGAGAAACCTTGAACAGTGATTGTCTTTTTTTTCCGTTTTGGAATAAAAATTAATATCAATTAAATTCAGATCAAATCTATGCATCAATATTTTTTAAGTCATGACTTTGTTGCAGTTTTCATTCAATGCCACAACTCACACAAATTATGTTCAGTCAATGCACTTGAAAACAACTAAGAAGTAACTGCCATATATGCTACTTTGTCAAAACCTTGCAAAGACAGCAAGACTCAGTAAAATTGCTATTGTGGAAAAAAGATTTCATATGGATTACAAAAAAATTTCATCAGCAATAGAAAAACGTTCTCATTTGTGAGGTAAAATAAATCCAATATTTGAAAAAGCAGTCACAACAAGGATGTAACCACTTAACACGGTATTTGCAAACTACCAATCCTGCAAAACGTCTTTAGTTACAGCAGTCTGGGCATAAAAGCTGGTGCGTCACCACTCGGAATGCATCACCACGAGTCATAAATAAAGTCGAGACTGTCGAAACAGAAAGCGATATATTTCTTTATAAACTCAAAATGAGCCAACCCCTACCCAGGAGGCCCAAATCTATCCATGTTGCTCTCTGTTTTAATGTACTCCGCTGAGAGCCACTCATTGTGCTCTGCCTCTCTGGATCGTCACTGTTGTTGGTTTAAAAAATAAAATATATATATATATTTCGAGATATATATTTTTTAAAGGATAGCATCACCACGGTAACCACCTGACCTTCTCTGACACTGCTGGATTGAAATCCATCTATCTATCTATACAGCCTGTCCTCTTCAGGGTCTCGGGGGAGCTGGAGGCTATCCCATCTGACAAGAGGTAGAGTCCATCCTGTAGCGATAGCAGCCAATAGTAGTGATTGCACCCCAAGCGCAGATTTAGAAAGCCAAGAGTGCATCATGTCAATGTATGGTGGTAAAAAATAATCGTTGGGTTAAAGCTGTAAATGGTATTACGTGGAAATAGGAACATTAAGACGGAGCATACTGAGGGTGTAAATGAAGTGCAATTTAAGGTGCTATCAGCAGCTTCAGTTCATTGTTTGTGGCTTCGCCCCTCTGTTTTTTCAGTAATCATTATTATAGTTTTATTTTACTTTATTTTTAATTCATTGACATGTTATGTTCTATTCTGACACTCTTTTGCCACACTGTTGACATATTTTTTTATGCTAATTTGCTGAGAAAACCCCGCGAGTTTATGGTAAATCTAACTGCATGATTTTTTTTGTTTGTTTGTTTTTTTTGGGTGGAAGCATGTCAGCCGTGTAATTGATTATCATTAACGGGTCCAGGGTTGAGAGAGTTCAAACAAAACTTGACAGATGGTGATTGCCCATGTCATTTCTTGCAACACAGAGAAAAAGCTCAGGTACATTAAGTCCTTGAATTTATACCGTGTGTTACACCAGTCATGCCTCTGTGATGTTTGACTGAAGTTTCAAGTTTCAAGGCTCATTTCAGTTTCAGGCAAGTGTCTATTGGAGCGATTGAAGGCATGATTGCCTCAAGTCATGTGCCCTGAGGAAAAACAACACATACTGTAGTTGCATTTCATCCACTTCCTTGAGCCTATGGCCAGAGGGAATAGACCTCTCACCCTTTTAGTACCCCTTGTTACGGATGTACCATATCACCCCCCGCAGCATACTTCTTCTCGGTGCATTCATCAGACAGCCAAAAATTTTGAGCTCGTATGGTATTTTTCCCATTAACTTTTTCACTCCATACTTACCAGAAGAAAGTCTAATTCACTTTGACAGTACTGCCTGGAGTGCAGTGATAGTTTTTTTTTTTTTCCCATTGGCTCACTCTCTGTATCATTAGTGGCAAGAGTAAATTCTGTTTTACTCAGCATGCCTTATCTTCCCACCCACCATCAAAGATTGCATCACAATTGAATGTGTAAAACAGTTCAAGCAAGAGGCAAAAGGTGAAAAAAAATAATAAGTAATCATACTATCTTTGAACTTAAAACCCGATTGGGCAAGTTACTGTTATGCCACCAATCCTCAATGCGGCTCTGCTTATCTTTTGGCTTTGAGATGATCGTGTTTCAAACTGTGGTGTAAAAACAACATGACATAAGGCCTAGGCTCTGTGGATGGATATAGACAATACTCGATTATAATACTTGAAGAGGTTGTATTGCCTCCTGACAAATCGGAATTGGCCGTGAAATCAGTGTTTCAACGAGACAACATTCCATACAGGCCAGCAAGCGAGCTTCATCTTGAATGCAATCCAACATGATTAATGTTATGGAGAGGGCAGTCCAACACCCAGACCATTATTAAACGGGGAACTTGTGTGGTGCCATCAGAAATGCTGGTGAAAAATAGTGCTCGCAATGTGCCCATTGCCAAAGTTCACAGTGTGAAAGTAATTTGTCATTTTAGAACCTGCTAAGTCATGGATGGAAAACTCAGTGTGCAACCAATAACATAAATGAGTCAATTATGATGTAGTAATTTCATCCACATTCTGAATGGGTTGCTCACAAGCAAATTGTTTGAACATGCAACTCAAACTCAACTTTCCATTACATGCCACATTAAAGTTCTTAATTTGTGACTGTCTTCAGGGAAGAAAGATGGATAGGTTGTGATTCTGAAACTAGGAACGCGAGCAAGAAAAACTGGAAATCGGATTTATATCATAAAGATGGTGCACAGAGAAATATATCAGATGAGTCATACAAATAAGACCCTTACAGTGGGTGTTGGTTATTGTTAAGGCCATTTTGTCAGTTACAACAGTGAGGCGTGAGACCTCAACATTAAGTACTTCTGAGCTGGAATTGAACTTCTGCACTGTGAGGTTGACGCTCTAACCCAGGGGTTTCAAACTCATTTCACATTGTGGGCCACATACGGACTCGGTAGATGTCAAGTGGGCCGAACCATTAACATTATACCATACTGTGCTATGAATCATCAAAATATCATCTCTTTCCTTTGTTTATGTCTCAAGAAGTATTGATTGGCGCTTTCATATCATTTGCTGAATTGGGTCTATCTCGGTGACAGACTGAGACTGCTATTTTCTTCCCCGATCAAAACAATGTTGTCTTCTACTGTGATCAAAACAGTGTGCCCCCTAGCGGATAATCCATGAATTGTATTTTATTTAAAAATATTCATTCTTTGTCTTTAATGTTTGGTTGTTTGTTTGTTAGTTTGTTTATTGAACATAAAAAACATATACAGTAATAAATTGACAGAAAGTAAGGTAAGTAAAATGCATTTTTTTCACTTTTAAATGATCCCGCGGGCCGGATCAAACCTTCTTAATAATAACAATACATTTTATTTATAAGCGCCTTTCAAGACACCCAAGGACACTTTACAATAACAAAAAAAAACACAAAACAATACGGGTTGAGCAGCGGCAGCCAAAACGCGCCAGCGTTCACTCAACCTGGAAGTCAGAAAGAAACCACAAGGGAGGGAGAGGAAAGGGAGAAAAAAAAAAAACACGCTCAAACTATCCTCTTTTGAGGATAATTGAAGTTAGGCAAAAAACTCCTGCACAAGCATATGACAGTTACAACAGGTCACAAGACAAAAACAATGAAGACGGTGATAACAAGGGAATGTATGGGGGAGGGGGAGATGGTCGGGGACTAGCTTCCGTGCATATTTTCATCAGGGGAAGGTCGAGATAGCAGATGTTGTTTTGGTAGCAGGCTGCCCAAGAATTTAAGACAGCCTTGAGTCCGTGGCTTATGTCTCTTTAGTGGCGTC
>CAAKHF010019985.1:0-21667 GCA_901007745.1 Hippocampus kuda | reverse complement strand
TGTATAATAAACCCGTTCGACCCATCAAAAGAGCACAATATGAAGCATTGATACCGGCTGGTACATAATCTACTTTTAAAGGAGGGATTTTAGATTTACTACGCATCAATCTAGAACAGTGGTTTTATTTATTTATTTATATCACCAACAACTACCTTGAGGAAAAAAAAATACAATTCAGTTGCATTGTAGGCCCAGTTCCAAAACAGGGAAAATGGCTCAAATTAAATGTATTGCACATAAGTGTGTTTTGTTTCTTTGTTTTTTCGTGAAGAAATGTTCAAAAGCAAATTTTAACTGAAAGATGAAATGCGAATCCATTGTATTTTAAAGTGCAGGTGAACTCTATTAAAATAGGACCTATAAAATATAAATATTTTAATCTATTAAAATATTATTCAATTTAAACGTTAGCACTGCGCCAAAATCGGCAAAAAAAAAATCATTCATTGAAAAAAAGGACTGCAAAAAAAAGGGAAAAAGTTTACCCAACTAAATGTTTGAAAATAAAAACTAAAAAATGAAATGCTCTCCATGTAGTGCCAATGTTAGCACTATGCTACAGTATAGGAAATTCAAAAAATATATATAGAAATAATTATAATATTATATAATAATATAATGTTCAATTAAATTCAGTACTGTATTGAATGCATTTTCACCAAAATATATGAAAATAAACAGTTAAGAATCACTGTTGTCTTCTAAAGTTAAATACAACTGAACTGTGCTGAACAAAATGTACTGGACTGGATTTTTTTTTTCATACACCACCAGGGTGAGCCCTCGTATGATCGCTGTTCTAGAACTTAAAAGAAGACATATAAGCTATTCACAATGTTAATATTTCATATTTTCATCACATGAATTGCATTTCTGCAGTAAAATGCAAACTTTTTGGTATTGGTCCTTAAAGGATAAAAATGTGGTCTCCTTATTGGTGTAGTGGTGGGTAGTTAAAGGGCAAAAAAAAAAAAAAAATCAGCACAAGCTTCCAGGGTCAGGCCAAACTTTTGACTTAAATGAAAGCATGATGATGAAGTCATAGCTCCCAGTATGCCCGCTCACATTAAAAACTGCTGACAGCTGCAGGGGGGAGCGTTGCCACTTTCATGTGGCCCAAATTCTCCCTCCACTGGCCCGAACTGTCGCTCCTCTTTATTCATCACATTTGAATGCTGCGGTCTGGCCTCCCAGACCGAGACAGGGCCGCCACTCCTTTCCCCCCTCACCCCATATTTTCTTTTATTTCTTAATTTGACTCCCTATCTTTTTGAGAGAACACTTCACCCGGAAGCCTTGAAGTGAGTGGACCAAGCAGCCCACCCAGGAACAGCACCGGCTCCACACTGATTCGATATTTGGGTATGTGCAAATCTCAATTAACGACCATAAAAGAAGCAGCAGGAGTACTTCTTTTTTTGTTTAAACATCCTCTCGTAGTTTCCTTGTCATAATTATAGCAAACGTAACTGATTAATTTGAAGCTGTCTGTTGATCTTTGATCCTTTGTTCCGACCCGTGCGCTTCATTTCATTTTCTGTGATGGACCTCTGCTGCCCCTTAGCGGCCACCTGCGAGAATTGCAAAATCAGCGCTACAAGAAACTGGTAAGTTACTAATATGAATCCATACGTTTTTTTCTAGACTGCTTATAATAGTGATGATAGTTAAGTCCTCCCCCATGCATTATGTGAATTAAACGTCACTGTTACCCTTCACCATCAGTTAGAACGTGATGTGACTTTTTTTTTAAGAAGAGTCACGTGTGCTGGTGAGACTCCGTTATGCATATGAAATACAGCGGCAACACGAAGCAATTATATAAGAAAACCACAACTTCAATAAAAATCGATAAGCAGGATAGAAAATGGACAGATGGATAAACAAATCCAAAAAAAAATCTCGTCTGCCTACAAAAGTTAGCTTTGATTGCTAAAGTGTATGAGTGCACACACGCCCACACTTACGCGCACGCGTCTTCTAATCCCATTAGTACTGCTGCTGAACAAGAGCGGTTGTCTCAAGGCTCCTGTACATTTTTTTTTCAACATAACCGAATGCCAGAAGAGCATGCCGCGAAGAAATGTGTACTTTATGCCGTCCTAATAAATAATTGCGCTTGAGGTCATTTTGGGACAATGCTGCCCTCTAGTGAGATTGTCTTGTAACTAATACATCTTGAATTGAAACGTTATAGATCCTTACCTTGAAATATGTATATTTGATTTCATACCTATGATTTAAAAAAAAAATTCAAAGAGTTGTGTCTTGCATTGTTAGATTAGTTATGATTCTATCTGTACTTAAGCATGTCTATTATAACAGAGAATATAAAGCTTTAAAGAGGGAACAGTACAAACGAACATGGTGCTAATAAAGCACAATTGACAATCCTTTTATGACACATTCTAATCCTTTAGTGATGTAACAATGACTGTAGTTGTTATGAGAACTTTGGATGCGTACGTGCGACACTTTTCTTTCAAGTCGGAAATCCCACGCTGTCCTTTGAGATGAGGTGAGGGGTGGGCAGGTGGTGTCGGTTCAAGTATCCCGAGGCATAATTTATGAGAGAGGTTAAAAGTCAAACGAAGACAATGGCCAGCAATTAGATGTTGGTGAATACTGCACTGTGTGACATGAGCCGGCGGTCATTTCTCTCCAGGCTGGTTTACCACTTTTCTCACTGTTTAACTAGTTCAAACTCCTCATGCGACAACTTTAGTAGTATTTTTTTGTGTTGATTTCTGGATTCAGTTGTCTGTATTTGATCATGATATTTTTTTCCAGATTTTTCAATAAAAATATGATTGGAGTAAAACAATCTAGTTGGTACGGTGTCCCGCTATTCTTTTTTTGTACAATTAATACGTGTTATGTTCTCCCTCCTGGTTTTGATGTAATTTCACTGTTGACAGCTAGATGGCGGCACATTATTTTTATTTCACACTAAATTTGAAAGTTGAATGAAAATAGAAGATATTTCAGCTCCGCCTAGTTTTTGATGAAGACAATTCAATATCAAATCTCTTCAGTCCCGATTTTCACGCCTACAGAGTGACGTCTGTTGCTTCACTTTATAATGCACATCATTGGGCGCAGCTATTGATGCGTATTGTGGTCAATAGGTTTTTAACGCTATTTTTGTGGTATCCATTGCATGTGTTTATATTATTATGATTATTCATTTGTATTTTTTAGAAGTGTGTTGAAAAACCACACAAATTTAAATGTTATGAAAAAACATGCATAAGGAGTATCTAAAAAGAGTTTTTCCATATCGCAGATTTCACTGGTGCAAGGGGATTCATCGAAGTACAACGATTCTAAGTAATAGATTTTTTAATTTTTTTGGTACAAATTAAATCGATTCCCACGACTAGTTACACGAGGTAGCACTTAACGTTGACTCTTTCAAGGGCGTTCCAAATGGAGCGCCCGAGAGGAAACGAATGCAATATCATTGTATCCTGAGGTGTTAAGTTGCTTTTTGTGAGTATTAGTACATGCACTTAACCTTCAGTCCCTGCCTGTTGCCCCCCTTGGGCTTGTTAGTTAAGAAATACATCTGCCCTTTTCTCTCTTATGCCCAAGTACCTCCAGAAACACATCAAGGAAACAATGTAGAAGGAAGTGAGAGATAAAGTTGCCGGGGCTCTGTTTATTTGCTGTGTCAACGAGTGAGAGATGACACTGTTTCTATGCGGTAGAGGAGGAAGAATCTGTCCAAGCGTTTCCTCGGGCCAAAAATGTCACTTGAAGAGGCCGAGGAGGATTACTGACAATTGCGTTCAGAACTGAATATCCTGACTTAAGACAATGAATCATATGCAATAAATGCTGCTGCCTGCAAGCCACAATCGCTGTAGAAGGGACACGATGTCTATTACGATAGAGGCCCACTATTTGACTCAACGTAGGCCACAGAAATTCCTAAAATGTTTATTATTGTTCTATATTCAAACCATTCCAATCAAACTTCATCTTAAATATCCTTTCCATCCTTACCCTCGGTTTTGCGGCGGTAACTCTAACCCGCAGGCTGTCTGCGACGTGATTGATCACTTGCAGATAAACATCAGATAGAACAGGACAGACATTGATCCCCAGGAGGAAGAGAGGACTTGTCACACACGCACAGAGACATACACAAACCTCTGTGAAGCATCTGTCAAAACAGCACAACGCGGAACTGTATGCGTGTGACTAACGTGCAGACAGCTGTCAGCTCTTTGGGATGCCACTTGATGAACACAGGGTGTTTCTTTCTGCTTAGTACAAAGTTAAAGGGAAGAATTACTTTATGTAAGTCTGTTTTATGGATCTTTCTTGATGTACTGCTAAACCATGTGCCCACAACTCTGGACTGTGGATTTGTTTTTGTTTTGTTTTTTTCAAGCAAATAAGGAAATAATAAATAGTTGCTTCTCACGTGTCTATATTGAAGGCAGTCATTAAAATATGCTATGTGGAAACATAAAATGATTTGTTTTTTGAAGGGAACCAAAAAAAACTCACTAAAAAAAATCAAAAGTTTCCATGTCCAAACAAAATCCAAATTGAAAAATTTCAACAATTTTTTTCATGAATTGAAAGTTGTTTTGTTTTTCATCATTGGGGTTGACGGTTTTGATGGTAACTGGAAATATGATGTGGAGTTGATCTTGCTTCATCATTGCCCAATGGTGTGATATCATACCTTTATAGAGATTACTGAATAGAAATTAATCATCTGATATTGTGATGGACAAGGGGCTGAACATCCTGCCCTGAGATACACCGAACTGCATAAAATATTGCTGTGAAGAATCCCTTTTGGCAATACAGAATAACTGAAAATATTTCATGAGAATTTTTCAATTCATCTATTTTCGATCCCACGATGCTATTCATAGTCACGCCTACTCCAAATGTAGGAACTGAACCCACAAGGCTGACATAAAAGTCAGTCAAATGGACCACGAATTGATCAAATTTATTTATAGCGATTTAATTGAAATCAAACTATTGATTCAACCTCTTTTACCTGATCAGGGCCTTCAATACGGCAATATGTCTGTTCCCATCATTAGCCAGGCACACCACACAATACTTAAGCAAAGGAAGGCAAAGAAAAAGAGAGGTGAACGGTCAGTGCCACAAAAGGGGGCCAGCCTCGCATCGACAGGAAGAAAAGTATTAGCGCCCTTTGTGGATTTCCAAGTGAGACACTGCCACCGTGTTTTGCTTTTAATTGAAACAGTCACAAGTTACACTGAGCGGCGAATCAAAGGGAAGGTGGTCAGGCTGTGAAGCAACTCTGTAACCCCGATTGTGCGTGCGTGCGTGTGTGTGTATGTGTTAGACTGGGCTGAAGCAGATTTAAGATGGCCCCACTCCCATGCTCAGTCACTGAGGAATAGTCATTGGGCCTCTGCCTTGAGTTGAAACCATTTACAGTTGGCTACATGTCTACCCGATACAGCAGTAAGAGCAAGTCGAAGCAACAATATCTAATAAAAATGTATGGCGGCCTCTTTTTTTTTTTTTTTTATCAAGTTGACAATCATAGGTTATTAGTCTGCACCCCTTTATTGTTCTATTTCCAGTTAAACTATATCTAATTTACTTTAAAGTGATTTGTCTAAGTTATGACATTATTGGGCCCTTGCCTCTGCCTTTTCAAATGATGTCCAATTCGCTCACGGCTCCGCACAACAGAGACACCTCAGCCAAAGTTCACCGTTCATTACGTTAGCTGGTGGCTAGCTTACAGGCTAACAGGTTTCAGATGTTGTGAACTGGCAGCGGGGTCATTAGATACATTAGAGCCTTGCTTGGTGTTTTCTGTGTGTGAGTCCTCCTTAAAAAAAGGGATACTTAGGGGAAAGTTAAGTGTTCATTACGCTAGCTGGTAGCTTGCTAACAGACTTTCGGATAACACAGTTTGGCGGCGGGGTCGTCACATATGCCATTGCCTTGCTTGGTGTTGTCTGTGTGTGAGTCCACATTAAAAGGGACATTTCAGGGAAAGTTAACAGTTAATTAAATATGGTGGCGCAAGTTATTCAAATTGTGGCTCTTACAACAGATATTGGCCTACTGTCTGATGAGTCTCAAACTTTCACCACTTTGAAGCCTGATTTTTTTTAATTCATTTAAATTTGGCAGGCTTGTTAACAACACCTCTCCATGGTGTGTCCAATTTTTTTTTTTCCTCACTCAACAGGTTCACTCAAGAGAAGCAAACTGAAATCTCACAAATGAGATAAATATTGATACCGTTGATAGATACGAACAATATTTTCATTCCATCCCATGACACCCACCCTGTTATGCGAACCTTGTCTGAAAGTTAATAAGCTTCTCCAATAACAAACCTTGTTGTGTCTCAGCAGCATAACGCAGCTGGAACAAAAGCTCCGGTGGGCCGATGGGCTGTCTGCTCTGGAGCTTTGTCATATTTGCTCCCTGGACCTGATCCCCCTGCAGCCTGTTGACCTACGATCAACTCATCTATTATGAAGTAGGGACTGGTCGTCTAATTAAAATTGCAGCATTATTATTTTTCGAGCCACGCGGTTTCGTTTGGGGCGGGCTCGGGAGTTACCTCTCAAGTTCTCTGTGAAGGGGAAAGTCTTTAAAAAGAATGAGCGGGAGCTTGAATTATGCAAAGCGAGATTCATAAGGGGAGAAAATTCCGGGCCAGAGCAACTTGAGAAGGTCGGCTCTGTGGCCTGCGTGACAGAGGGTGCCCCGAAGAAGGCGGCTGAGGATAAGGTGACGCGCAGTCGAACCTTCTCTGTGTTTGTTTAAAGGGTTAAAGCGTCACAACATACAATAGCCCAAGAGGACCACCAGAGGAGCCTGCGGGCTATGAATATCATTAATTATTAATAATAGCAAATGCCAAATATGTTATTTCACAAGGGTGTATCAAACTGACAGCCCTTCGCATGAATCAGCACCGAAGAGTAGCTCTCGGCTTCAAAAAAGTTGGTGACCCCAACAGTAGATGCTCCTCAGGATTAAGCCACAGGACTAAAAGGCTCGCTATGTGGTTATTTTAAATACACACATTTTCTTTTACATTTCATGTTTTTGTACAAAATCACTATTATGTACACCTCTATGAGGAAAACATGAGTAAATGAGAGTCAAAAATGATTAGAATTGGTTTTCAGTCAAGGTGTCTTTCAATTTAAAAAAAAAAAAAACTAGACTTTTAGCACCCTCTTGTGGCATTTTAGGGTTACTGTACAAGGCTTTGTCTTAGGTGCTATGAGACACATCTTCGGGCATTTCAGAATGCACAAAAACAGTAAATAGGTAGCAATGAAAAGCTTAAGACTCATACCGCAAGCCGACACGCTACTTAGTTTTTGTTGTCTCTCTCATTCATTTCCCCTCTTCAATCTCCACTCTGTCACAATGACAGAGTGGGCGTGTGTGACAGTGCTGTGATGTCCAGCCCCCCATTGTATTGAATCAACCAACACGTGCTACTTACACAAGAAGTGGTGAAGACACAAATGATACAGGTGAGTCTCGGAAAAAGAAAAAAAAAATCACCCTGGGGCAACTGCTGCCCACCTGCCATCTAACAATGCTTTTGCCTGTGTGTGTGTGTGTTTGTGTGTGTACTGTATATATCAGGCCCAGGTGTGATGGCTGCCATGGTGGTCAAAGCGGCACTGTCCGATGGATAGCACGAAGCACAGGTAAGGTCATGAATATATCCCCTGTCATGCTAGGCTAAGCGCGGCACGTTGTGCTCATGGTTCACAAGTCTGCTTCAGATTCAGAGTTCAAAGTTGCATGGATTTTCTCTAAGCACTCTGGCTTCCTCCAACATTGCAAAAACATGCATGTTAGGTTCATTGACTAAATTGTCCATGTGTGCCCTGTGCAAAGTTGGGCCCAGCCTGGCTGTCATTATTTGCGGATTAGTGCTGCTGGCCTGCACTCGCTTTTCACGTGAACATCTTTCCCACTTCCGTCCCATTGAGCTCAGAGAGGAGCCACAACAAGAAAGAAGCAGCGTTCGTGGAAACGTATCATGCTGTTAATTAAGCCGGCACATATGAGCAATCACCCAAAGACGTCGCCGGCCTCACACATGCAAAAACGTGGCCGCATACAAAACACATCATGTCCAGGCATTTCTGCATTCTTGTGGTAAACATTTTACTAATTAACCAGGGCAGGCCCAAGAAATAGGACAACAAAGCACCTGCTGAGGGCTCCATGACCACTCGGAGTGTTGTGTATAATCAACCTGAGACTGCTCTTGTAGCGGAATAGTGAAATAATTAGAAACCATACCTGGGTAAAGATGCGACTGCAATCAGGATGATGAATACAAAACAGCAACAGTACACTGTAACACTGCTGCACTGAGTTTATGGTTGCGGTGTCAATGAATCAATAATTGATTTAAGTTCATTTTGTTTTTCCAAACACAAGGACACCCCCCCCATTAAAAAAAAAAAAAGATTACAATATCCCCAAAGGGTAAAGTTTGAAGCTCGAACTTTTTAACACCTATCCCTTTTAAAACCATGGCAAGAACAAATTATTTCCTCACATTTCTTTAATATATTTCCCCACTGAATAATTACTTCTAAACTTTCTTATGCCTAATTCAGAGTAATACATTAACAGTGAGAGTGGCCCCGAAATAAAATGTCGCCGTGGGCTCTGCCTCCCTCTGCAGGATCTCTGTAGGTTTGAATTAACTAAACTAGGTCATTATTTAAGTTTTCATGCTTTCTTTCTGGATATATCCGAGAGTCGAATCAAGCCAATTTATTTGTACAGCACATTTCATGTACAATAACATTCAGAGTGCTTTAGATAAATCAATTACATGACAGAAAGAGAACCAAGCTATTTAGACATCACCACAATCCCATTAAAATAATTTAAAATAATTGGATTAAATGATTAAAACAAAGCATAAGTCTAAAGAAATTACAAGACAGCTCGCAAATGGGAATTAAAACAAGAGGTAGATTCATTCAGTCTGAGATATCCTTGCAAAGGCTAGTAGAGTGGAGCTAAACACAAGGCATCTGTCAGCCGGGGAAGCTCGGGAGGCATGTGAGGCCACTCAGTGTTCTCGCCCAACCACAGCATGTATTTACCTTGCAAGTAGGGCGGCCAAGATGATGGAGTATGCACTCCAAAAAAAAAGGGTAGGGCTACAATGTGTATGTGTGTGTTTGCCAGAGGTGGAGAACTGAACATGAGCCTTAATTCCCCGTGTGACGCCGAAAATACAGTATGCTACTCATAGAAAGTTAGAAACAGTCTTAAGCTTTCGTGTAAAATTACAGGATGTGCGATGATAACATTTACCGGTAAACTCAATTTGATTTGTAGTTTATGGAGAGAAGTATATGGCAGCAAAAAATCTCAGGTGGCTTGAATATAGCCCACCGGTTTGCCATGGGGCTGACTTACCATTTCGCATCGAGAGGCGTTGGCTAACAGCTAGCTTTTCAAGCTAAAAGGCCTGTGGGGCTTTTATCAACCAGCGGGCTGACCAAGGAATAAAATCCTTGCTTGGGAATTTAAATGACATCACAGAGCACTTCTGTAAATTGTGACTTTCAGGGAAGATGCAGTTCGAGATGTTGGCCTCGTTAGCTAGCTAACTGCATGACATAGTGGTAGAAATGGGCCTTGTGATAGAACGCGCCCAAAAACAACTGAATTGCATGCTACAGTCTTTGGCCGTCTGTTCAACAATTATCTTCAAACTTCAATAAATATTGAATCAAATCTCTGAAATATCGTTACATTATTTGAGATTTGGGTGGTGTTTAAGTGACATGGAATACAGATGAGGCTTTTAGGCGGGGTGGGTGCCAATGCTTCCAGTTTCTTTTGCCTCTCTCTATTTCCGTCCATTGCACAAGTGCGCTCATTGAACGTGTGAGTGCATAAAAGAACACTGTGTGTATATATTTGTTGGTAGGGTAAAGTAGTCTTGGTTTTAGTAAGCCAGTGTCTCCTTGCGAGCAGGCAGGGCCAAATCATAATTTAGATTTTCTGATGACGATGACTTGAGGGAGCGTTTCAGTCACACTTCACCTTTAAGGCTTGAACAACATGAGTGCTTATACTTAAAACGTAATAGCCAAGCGGAGTGATTCGGGCATCCGCGTGAGTCGACTGTATGACTTGTTTCAGGCTTCCTTGTAGCTTCACTGTACTCATTTTGTCTTTAAATGCTTCCACATTGACCCCGCGCACCTCGAGACGCACTAGGAGCAATGCTTTCATGTTCACATTTTAAATCATGGAGAGTATAGGTACCTCTCATGTATATCCCTTTTCACTAGCTAAAAAAAAAAAAAAAAAAACTGGCAATTTGAGCCGAGCCTGAGCCAAAAGTGAACACAATGCAGCCATTGATGCTGAGTCACAGTGGATACCTTTATACCATCAAGAGGGACAGTGAATGCTATGGCACATAGCTTTCACTTCAAGACATAGGCCATGTTTAAATGTTTAAAAGTCCCTCCGCTACCCACTCACCAGTCAACTTTTTCTCTAGCTAGTTTGCTAGCTAGCTAGCTGCACATTGAAATTGTACCAGATAGCAACTGAGGTGGATAAAGGCGCTCAAGTTTGTATACAGTATATTGGGGTAGAGCCGACTCATTCTGGGATACAACTGTGTTACGGGACCCTGTTTTAGTCTTAAACATAAAAAATAAACATTTTTAAAAAGGTATGTCAAAAAAAAAACTGTTTAACGTTATTTCTCCACAGCTGAATACTACAGTGTCCTGCATGATTTCAGCAATTATCTTAGAACATGTGTAGTATATTTACAAAAAAATATCTCTTCATTCACTTTACAGTGTCTTAATACTTTGCAGGCCTTACAGCACAGGTGTCAAACTCTGCTCCTCCAGGGCTTGTATCCTGCAGGTTTATTGCAAAACACATTTGTCTCCACGCACGCTTATGCAGACAGCAGTTTATTAGAAGAAATGCTACAAAAGAAGAAAATACAGTTTGCAGGAGATAGAAACACTAAATGTATTGCAACTGGAATGATTCCGTGAACGCTCTACACACAGTTTTATCCCTTTAACATAATAAACTAAATACTTTGAAAAGCTTCCTTTCCCATCGCGTAGACTGTATATCACATGAGGATTTCTCAAAGTACCATTTGGTTGAGTTCATCTTTCACTTTACCTGAGTCACAGCCAACAACGTTAAAGCACATTTTGTTTTCTTGGGCACTTCTATCACAGCTTCATCATAAATCTTTAAAATGAACACACACAAAACATCAGTCAATGTTTAAATATCAGCCACTATCACAAAAAAAAAAAAAAGGACACGTTTTGTTCATATGCACGGCTTAGGCTTGTAACTAGCTTTCCAATAAATACTTCTTTTTGCCAAGCGGCTTTTTCGTGTACAGTCCAAATGTGAGACGTGCATTTTGGTCTGCAAAACCCCACATTTTTACATTTCAATTTTCACAATTTTTGTGCTTTTTGTTTTCGCCTAAGATGGCACAAGATGCCAATGCTCTGTCTAAATTGGAATCTAATCATCTGTGCGAACAAAGTATGACAAAGTGATCCATCAGTTTCTACGCCGCAGGGCTCAATACCAAGCCCCCACAAATCGCGGGGCTAACATTAAGGTGGGTGTGTCTCAACTACAGCCTGGGGCTATTTAGTGAAATGTCTTGTCCTCGCACAAGCTGACAGACTTATTGACGAGCATCTTTGCATTGTCCACAAACTTGTAGCCAAACAGTTTCATGGTGGGTCCGCACAGTCGCTGCACCGCCTGAGCCAATGTGAAAGGAATGCTATATCTCCATTTCTCCGCCTGCTCCGACGAGTTCCTTTGGGTGGAGAAGAAGTCATCGGCATTCTGCGTGGTTTGGGTGTTGCTCAGGATCCACTCGCGGGCTTCGGGGCTGAACGGAATCCCCGTGAACCTGTACAGCTCCTCGACTCTCTCCATTGGGTTGCGAGTGACGTCTTCGTAGCGCATCAACATGTAGCTTTTCCTCAGCCAGCGAGGTTGGCTCAGGCCCAGCTCAGCAGACCTTTTCATGTTGTCGCAGTTCCCCTGTAGCGCCTTCCACTCCTCGTCATTCTCAGGCACCTGACCGTCCTGCACCAAGGACTTCCACGTCTGGTACTTTGTGGAGAAGACCACCATGCGTGATGCTAATATGGCACGCGGATCACGGACTAGCTGGATTATTTTGACATTCAGCCGAGGGTCCTCCACTAGAGGCCGCAGCATTTCCAACTGATGGACGCGGACAGTCTTGATGGCTTGGTATTGTTTGGAAAGGCACAACTGCGACGCGAGGGTCAGGTTGAGTGGACCGCACTGCTGATTTGGACAGCGGAACCTAAAACAAGGGCACACGTTTTAGACAATATTTACTGACGGAAGCGCGGTTAAAATCACACGATGGACCCCCTGACTGACGATTACCGTTTGGTTTGGTTAGAAACAAAAATGGCGGACTGACCTTGACGGACCAGACTTGGGCAACCCTGCTCGAAGACACCCTATGTCTGCCACAATTTTTGTTTAAAACTATCCCGAAAAAGTTATCCTTGCCATATAAATCACCAACATATCGATCTTCCAGATTTTACTGCAGCCATAAAACTTCAAAACACTCTCCTACAAACTCGCAAACGCCGAGTTACCGCAACTTAGTTCCTACTGGCTCCATTGATCATTTTTTAACTTTGCACCTTTGAAAGGAAAAGTTTATATCTACAAGGTTTACTCATGCTGGACAGAGGGACCAGAAAACTCAGAGTCCCTGTCCCTTTAACCCAGGGGTGTCAAACTCATCTTTGCAGTGGACCACATTGTCATTACGGTTTCCCTGAGTCGGCCATTATGTGAGTTTTGTGAAAACGTATCAATGTTTGATCACCTCCACATATTACATATACGGTGCACAACAAATTGGTGGATAACCTAGTTTTGAAATCAGAAGTTAAGAATAATGGTTAATTCAGCTATTGTTTACGTTCATGTAATAAGTATGTAATGGGATAATGCTTGCACTATCTCTATGTAATGATGGATTGCAGATGACAATTTCAAATTTTGGTTCAGACTTGAGCAAGCATCATGGAAAAGTTGACATGTTTGATTTGCAGGCCACACAAAATGATATGGCGGGCCAGATATGGCCCCCGGGGCCTTGAGTTTGACACCGGCACTTTTACCCATTCAAGGACAGCAGTTATTCCAGTGGACAGCTTATCAGGTTGCAGTGCGTATGAAAGGAATAAAATCTCATTCAGCCACAAAATCAACAATACCTCTCAAAAACCTCCTTGACGAAGGGGGTACAGACTTGCTCTTCACACAGTGACAAACTGGAATATCTGCGGAACAGCCACGTGGCCACATGGTCCTGGGGTGGGGGAGAGAGGAACTTCTCCAGAAGGGAAAAGTCACACAGGAAGAGGCCCTGGAGTACGTCCCGATAAATTGCCGGCAAGAAACTGCTGTTGTACGTCTTGGTCGTCGTGTATTGTACATGCCACAGAGGTTCAAAGAGGTAGAACATGTTCTTTCCGTGCTGGTTAAAGACTTCGCCCATGAAGGAAGAACCTGATCTTGTGGTGGCCATGAGCAATATGTTCTTACGGCCACCATTTTGAAGTTCTTCCTCACGCCGCTCCTCGGTTTGATTGGTGCGACTCTCTTCGGAAGCATTGACTTGAGACAGCAGCATGTCGAGCGCGGTCAAGTTATTTGGGGTTGTTTTGCTGTAATCCGGTGACGATTGCGTGGTCTGCGGCGGAGTTTGCCTCTGCATCATTTTGTCGGACATCCTGACGACAACAGATATCAGATATTAGATTAGATGAGAGAGATGGGCTGGCTGAAGGCGATTAGGAAACAAGTCGATTTTTTTTTTGGGGGGGTGCGTGTAAGTCTTACCTTGATATGATATTGCTTTCCTTTTCGATGATGACCAACGCCACGATAAAGACGAAGACAACGGCATATTTGATCTTCATTTTTTTTTTTTTTTAAAGTTCTGGTGTGGCAACTCCAATTCTAAAGGGTGTCTGCAGGTTCATTCTGCACAAAAAAAAAAGGATTGTGTGACAAAGATTAATTAGTTAACACCCATACCACCTTCTTGTGCAGGACTTATCCCCATTTTAGTGGACTGGAGCCTGTCCCACAAAACACCCTGGACTGGTCGCCAACTTATCACAAGACTTGAATAAATTTCCAAAAGAAATGATGTTTTTGACGAGGGGAAAAGTCAAACAACGTTGGGGTTGCCTCACTGGGCCTGCACTAAAAACTGTTTAAAAAAAAAACACCATGCAGAATTATACAGTACTTGAAAACAAATCTGCAATATAGCAAATCCGCAATATAGCTAGGGACCACTGTACTAAAATGAATTGCCTATTTGCCAAACAGATCTTTTTGACAAACATTTTCAGCCATTTTTGACGTCGCAGCTGGCCCGATACTAAACCTCAGAAATGTTCCAACAGTTTTCTGACCAAGCGAGTTTTGGAGACTCGGAGAAAGAACACTTAGATGGATGAGGGATTGGGTTGGGGAGCATGGCGGGCGGGCCGGGGGGACGGCTTGTGTGCAAACAGGGATGTTTTTCAGCCTGGACTGGAACTCATCCACTGGAACTCATCTGTGTGATTTCAACACACTTATCGAAATTTCAATGCGCAGGTATTAGAAGTGATTGCGCTGCATGATGATTGCGGTAAATTGGGACTTTGTGACAATTGTTTTCCTTCAGCTATTTTAAAGTTGCATTTTTTTCTTTCTTCTCCCCTAATTGAACTTTTTCTTTTTTGCAGATCTGTTCGACTGTATTCCCATAACCCATCATGCCATTTTGGACCCGTTCATGAGAAGGATTAATTTTCACATTTCAAGTATGTAATTAAACATGATTTTCAGGCCCTTGTTGGCCGATCGTGTGCTCTGTAAGTAAATATCACCCAATTTTCTCAGTTGAATACGTCCCGAGCGTCAAAGCGTTAAAAGACCGAGGCACTGGAGCTTGCGCGCTTTTACATATTCAAGAGTTGCTGGAGCGTTTTGGCAAATCGGACTATTTGTTCAAGCAGAAACACCCATCAGTCTGTTTAGAATCTCGTAACACTTTGCATTAATGGCTGCCTTCACAAGTGGAAACACTGAGATCTGAATTCCCACTGGATGCGTGGCTGTTTTTGTTTTTTTTTTTTCTGGGATGTTACTCTAAATCACTAATTGTGACTGGACAGACAAAAACAAAATCAAAACTCAAAATGGGTTTTGAATGTCTTCAAGTCCCTGTAAAAGGCATTGTGTGTTTCTAAATATATTATCATTTGTACATGTTTGAAGATAGTTGCTGAAAATGTGTGTCAAGATTGATTTTATCTACATTTCATTCAGATTGTTTCGCGTAATGTTTTCGCTGGTAGCCTTAAGCTAACCTAGCTTATTGCTAATGCACTCAGGGACAGTTAAGATTAACTTGCCGTGTATCGTGGGTATGTTGACACGTTTAGAAGATGTTACAACTGACCTCAAGCTAAATTAGTCTGAATGCAAGGGTACACATTCGGTTTTATTTAAAAACAGTTGGCCAGACAATCCAGCTATATTTGATTAACCTCAGTTTCTTCACAAGTAACACATTGTCCAGGTCAAGCTCTTCAGTCCACCAAGCTTCTTCTCTAACTACTGACCAAGCCTCTGCCCGAGCTAACAACCAAAAACTGAAAAAGGCAGAATCAAACTTTTTTTTTTTTATCCTTGGTGAAAGGAGAATGTCTCTTCTTTCATTTGGTAGTTTAACATAGGTATAATCATTGACCACCATATCCCGTGGCTCTTAAAAATGTCAAAAAGCTCAAAATGGCTGGAAATGAGACCAAAACAAAAAAAAAAAAAAAAAAAGAAAAAAAATGTTACAATTGTCTTCTGGTCTCCCCATGTTTTTCCCTTTATCATAGAGTATCTGTTCGCAGACGATGTGGCGTGTTCTGGTTTGCGACAGGATATCTTCAACTGGCACTCGAATGCATCAACTACACTCTCAGTTTCTTCACTGCTATCTCAGTGAGACAATGAGCTATTGTCATTAAGGCTTAGTGGGACCCCGGGAAGGTGAAATGAATTCACCTCCCCCCGCTTGAACAAGGAGGTCGAACAGCAAGATGTTACCAGCGGGGTCTCTAGTGCGAGGCCAATTGAAATCAAGATTTTGTAGTAAACACGACTCGATTCATTTGAGTAACATTGGTGTGACTCCCCCTCAAATATTCCCAATGAAACATTACTGCGATCAGATTACACTTTGGTGGATTTTGGGCCTGATGCTTAATCTGTTGGGTAAATAGCTCAGCGGACTCGTGTTGTTGCCGCATATGACGTGTTAAATACGCCAATGTTTTTTTTTTTTTTTAATGAGTTTCTACTTTAGACAGGCAAGTCCAAATTCAGATTCGCACGCCTTCGGTGTCGTGCCACGTTGTTCTGCAACATGCCGGGAAGCACCGAGAGCTACTAGAAGTGATGAAGTGTAATTAATAGTCCAAAGAGGAGGCAGAGAAGGTACCCAATTTAGCTCCAGTAATACCACAGGGCACTTACCCAAATGTTTCAGAAACCGGAAATTAGACCTGAACCCGTATATTGACTGCACGTAAACATGGTCATAGATAAATCTACTTGTGGACAGCGTTGAGTCGGTATGTAAATGAGGCAGCCGAAGCAACGGGGCGCTCTGTCAAATGCAGGTGCTTTTGTCACGGTGCCACCACTGAAAGTCTTCAATTAACCATATCATGGGTGTGTGTGTGTGTGTGTTTGTGTGCGCATGTGTCTGTGTGTGTGTGTCTGTAGATCTGTATTTGCTTTTGCCTGTGTGCATACGTATATTTGTGTGTGTTTATAACTATTATATGTATGTGCTTGTGTTTGCGTACACGCAAGCAAGCAGAGTGTGTGTGTGTGTGTGTGTTTGGCAAAGGGGGATTGGGGTTATACTGAATAGAAGCATTTCACACATTTCCACACACGTTCTGAATGCGCATGTTTCCGAAAAACATTAAAAACTGTCCAACATGAGGCTTTTGTGCTTCTACGACACATCTGTGCAGATGTTTTTGTAAACACCACCACGACGTAGACGTGCGTGAACGCGACGATATGAGCTTGCGCTACCTACGCATTGTCAACACTGTCACCAATAATACTCGTAATATATATTTTTTACTCTGTGTTGTGAATTAGGTGACACTTAACGGCCAGGATAAGCGCTTCAGGAAGGATCGCGGAATCTTTAAAAAGCGGTAGTGAGGAGCGTACGTTTGAAAAGTGTCCGTTCAGTAAGCAAAATAGCGTCTTAAAATAATCTTCGTTTGTCGATACTATTGACTGACCTTGACGTTGTGCTCAGTCTGTCCGTGTTCGTGGGGGGAACTGTCGTCCACGGAGCATCTTGCTGCATTGTCGCCGGCAAGGGCACACTGCCATATCGCCTCCACGCGAGGCGCATGAGCAGAACAAAACCATCCACGGACAGACAAAGTGGGAAGAAATTATAATTCATGAAAAAGAAAAAAAAAAAACCAGGTGACCAGGACTTTCGAAAAGCTATCCCTAACGTTCCCTAGTTTAAAAAACGTGTCTCCTCTGATTTTTTTTTTTTTTTTTTGGTTTTGTTTTGTTTTTGTTTTTCCTCTCTGGTCTAATTCTGTGCACCGACTGAGTGGAGCGCGCACCGACACACGCAAACGCACCACACCAGCCATCGACTACGATTTGGGGATGACGTCACAAGACTACACGCGTGGGATGCCGCGGGTGGGTGAAGTCACGTGACACGCCCCCCAACTTTCCGCCGTGTATATACATTTATGTGGACGATTTAAATTTTCTCTCTTTTAGCTTTTAGTTTTAATCCTTTTTTTAGTCTTGATTTCACTGTCTCTGTCAAGCACTGTGGGTTGGCCTGCTGTGGTGAAATACAAATAAAGCTGCCTTGCTTTCCTACAGTGCGATTGTCTAACTACGATTGCTACTGTATTCATACTCGTAATTGATTTGCGCCTGTTCCAATAAAGTCAAACTCACTAGTTCAAGTGAAATCAATACAATATCTGAGTGCAATATTATGACGTGCTAATCATTTGTGACCACTAGGGGGTAACAGTGTACAAGAATGAAAATGAGGCCATTGACAGCATCGGTTTAAAAGGGGGAAAAAAAAGTCGTTTTCTTGTTAACGTTGGATTAGAACAAAAAAATATAGACGTTTATGTTTGCTCCATGAATACATTTTGGAATTGTCACATTTAACAGCATAAGAATGTTTCTGCAAGCACTTGAATGTGTTGTTCTCCTGAGAAGTTTAGATCATGAGGTCACGTCATTTATTTATTCATTTATTATAAAGCATCTGTCCTTCAAATAATTCCATACTTGTGTTGTCTGCACTTGAATCTTTTTATTTATTCTCTCATTGGCTCAAGTTGCAGTGAGGCCTCGTGTTTGTAATTAAATTTGAATACATAGATATCACCAAAATACGTTTAGGCCCAAGTCACTTGCGTTCCTGACTATTTGCTGTACAAGTAGTGTGTTATATCTTTTGGGATTTGCCTGGAGTTATCACTCAGTGTAGTCACTGTGTGCGTACCCTCTGCAGTTTATTAAATCAGTTTCCAAAAAAAAAAAAAAAAAACCATCTGTATGACCCCACAGTACACTCTCTGTGGACAGATTAAAGGAATGACCCAGTTTTGCTGGAGTGGACCAGGACTAAAAGCAAACCTCTGCCCTTGGCCAACCACACTGGAGATTATTAATAATAATCCAAAATGGGCAAAGCTGAATTGGGCATCTTGACGGCAGGTGCTCGGGCAGACAGTGTGATCCTGTGCTCACACAAGTGATGCAAAAACTTGGCCCTTTACTTCTTGATACGAACCAAACAGTAGTGCTTTGTTGCCATCTTGCGGCATTTTCATTCCGAGGAACAATGTTGAAGTGGGTTGAGGAGCTTCAGATAACATTGTTATGGGACTTTTTCTTCAAGCAATCTGATTTTTCAAGTCTTTGGAGTGACCCTCGATGACATAAATGTGGGTAACCAAAACATATTTGTGATCATATGCAATGCATATGGTCTATTTAGATGACTTTTTTTTTAACACCGTATTTTTGTCATGCCATTCGATACATTTGGATTTTCATTTGCTGCAGACGATGCACACGACACAGTTGCGTGTTACATTTTTGGATACTATTTATGTTTCTCTAATTTCGATGTGATACTGGTGGAATTAAGAGGTGGATTAAGTTGGGTAAGTCCTCACTGAAGGCCCAGGTACCAAATGCACGGCCGGCCGCTGTGTACATTTGGTGCACTTTGGATTTCACTAATCTGAAATTTTCCTGGCATGTGTTCTCTGCGCTCAACATGTTCTCCTGACACTTTTACGCAGTATTGCAGAGATGTGTAACAGACCAAAGGCCAAACTCATTCTCGATGTCGACATCGCTCCTTGACCACAGCCCAAAGAACATGCGTGATGACGCAGATGCCCCAACATGTTTTCTCATGTAATCCCACCATGTCATTTTTAAATACACTCAACACTAAAATGTTGCATTTTGATTTGATTTACCAGATTGGGCTCTAATGTTGGTTTCTTAACTCATCTTCAGAGACATGATCAAGTTTAATGCAACATTAGTTGAGTATCCACATGATACATTTAAAAAAATTCTCCCGATTATCATATTACGAGTGATGTCAAATTTTGTGAGGAGCACCGATAATAACCAATAACATAAATATGATAACCATAGCTCCAATTATATTTTTTTGTTACTTTATTTAATTTTTGGGATTTTCTGATAAAGAGCAGAATTCATTGTTTCATCAATTACAGTAAGTTGTCAAGGCCCTGAATGAGCAAAGCAGCCCCACAGCATCACGCTATCACCACCATTTTTGAATGTTGGTATGATGTTCTTTTTCGGAAATGCTGTGTTACCTTTACACCAGCTGTAACGAGACACACACCTCCCCATAAAGTTTAACTTTTGTCTCATTGACAACCAAAAAATTCAGGCTGAAAATTTTTGAAAAATGAACAAATTTTGATATGTTCCCCCCCCCCCACACTTCAATATTCTGATTGTGATTCAGTATGCAGTTAATTTTTTGAGTTCCTGTTTGTATCTGTTGTTTTAACAAGCATCCAAACTTATTTCGGCTTCATCAGAGGAATTTTAAATGATGGCAGGTGTGTGCTGACTCATGATTTAACATGATTTCGAATGTGATTGGTTAATACTGACTTATACTTGTACATACACATTTCACACGTCAATCAACAAGTTGTTCATTTTAACTTCCCCTCGAATAGATTTAAAAAAATGTCATTGGAGTTGGCGAACATTAATGGCGGAAAAGTTGAATGATCATTGTCTCATTTTTTTACACCAGAAAAACCATTCGAAGAGGCATGACGTCTTTTTATATCCATTGCATGTTTATGAGAGCTATTCCAAGCTGAGGAAGCATTTGTATTATTGTCAGCTACTATTGCTATTTTTTTTTTCTCCATGTAGAACAGCGTTGTTAGACCCGTAACCCAAAAGTGGCCTTTTGCAGGCATGCTTCAAATATTTCAGAAGCACATTTAATGCACACTTGGCCGGATCCATTGATGACGAGTAATCCATATCAGATGATTGCTACGCTTGCGGCGACTGGCTCAAGTCATAAGCGCATGGCTGACTTTTCCCAGCAGGCACCCTGCTGTCAGCATTAGATGAACAACCAGCTTTAAACTCTCTAACTGTCATTATACTTTTTTTTTTTTTACAATGTGCATGATGTAAAGCAGATATTTTGGTTTTGGCACACACACACACACACACAAAAACAACAAAACACAAAACGTTTTGGTAAACATTGCATCCGCAGCTTTAGCGCCCATTGTGATTTTCGTTGAAGTCCGACGTCCACACAGACAGAGGCTGTGCATTACAAGATGAGGCTGGATTAGACCACAGTGGGTTAATCTTTAGGCCTGCCATCTGCCAGCGCAATGAGAATTAAACCTGAAGCCATGGCCTTCACTGTACATGTACGCACAAGGTAGACCGTCTCTTCCAGTGCACTTCACTGTCAGATGATCCTTTAGCGCGTGATACGAAATCTTAACACATGCATCTTAAGATCGATGAGACATGTTTATTGCCGCCTTTCCCTTTGCACTTGTGTTTTGTGTGTCTCTTTCAACTGCGGACTTTGCATGTAGACTACTTGATTACATGCTCTTTGCAGCAGCTCACGTTGTGTACGTTCATCCGCAGATTCTGAGATTATAAAGTCGATTGTACTTCAGCAGGAGAATGGACAGTGAAAGGTTGTTTTTTTTTTCACGTTTCTTAATCCTTTGGCATGCAATGAGTTTTAATAGCTCGGAAGTGAACAATGTGTGGCCTCTTTTTGTTTGCATACTATATATATATATATATATATATATATATATATATATATATATATATATATATATATATATATATATATATATATATATATATATATATATATATATATATATATATATATTTTTTTTTTTTACAATTTTTC
>CAAKHF010019976.1:0-13811 GCA_901007745.1 Hippocampus kuda | reverse complement strand
CCCTTAGGTGTAACTGTGAGAGCGAATGCCTGTCTAGCTATATGTGCTGCGGTTATTAGCAACTCTAAAGATAAGTATCCAAAATGGATGGATGGATGGATGGATGGATGGATGGATGGATGGATGGATGTTAAACCAACCTGGTGTAATGCAGAATCACCATTTTTGGAACTCAATCCAAGTTTGTCCAATAGTATTCGGAAACCCGGAGATTGGTTCCACAGTGAGTAAGCAAAACAGTGGGGGAAAACATCGCTCAACTGAAATGTTCAATGTCAATAAAGGAAAGCTGATTGAACAAAATAGTCTCTGTCCGATCGTGCAAATACTTTGAGTGGGCATAGAAGTACATTTACAAACGTGAATGTTTTTTAGAGTTGTGTGGTATGACAATATAGTCCGAATATAAATAATGAATGAATGAATGAATTCTCATGTTGTTTTTTCGAGGTATGGATGTGATCTCTTTACCGCCTTTGTTTTTTGGACATAAAATTCAACAGTAGTTTGTGAATTCAACTTTGCTCTCTGGTCTTTGTGAATGTACACAACTGGAACTTTGTCTCGTTTTAAATAACATATCCCGAAGTGTGGCAATTGTACCTAAGTAAACTGATCAATTATAAGTGGAATTGATATGGCAATAATAGATGTTCCTTTTCGCTGTGTTCTGCATGTACACAAACACAAAAGGTCCCTTCTGACTTTCTTAGTCCAGGGTACATAAAAGGCCTCCGCACATACCAAATGCCGACTGTTGATTCTGAGCTGCCGCTAATCATACATTTGCACATACTTACATGAGACCGGCAATCCCCCACCTTTAGCTTTGACACAACTTTGATTGGAGGGGCACTGAAGAAAAACGGAGGTAGCATAAACACCGGTAATAGTCACTACTTGTTGCCAGAAGGCAGGATTCAGTAAACCACGGGGTTTTCGCTTTCATCATAGAATGTCTCCCTGATTCCACTTCATGCTTTGCAGTATTTCAGTCATTTTATAAAGTTTAACATGTGAAAGCTAACGTCAAAATGCTAAATAATGGGATCTCATTTCCCCGAGCCGATAACAAGTAGTCTTTTTTCCCCCGCTCTTTTTGTCAATTCTCTATGCGCTGTCTTGCGGCAAAAGAACAGCTGTGAACCGAGCGTGTTTGTGTATCAAACTCCGGTGTCATACAAGACTCCGCATCTTGCTCAGAGATTAACTCCAGGTAATTAATCTGAGCTCGTTAGCCATATGGCAAGCACGTTCAGGCCAGAGCGCAGCCGAGGTGATCCAACTCCCGTGTACTCGCTAATATGCGTGGCATGGCCAAATGTATTTCTTAATGAACTTCACAATGCGTTTATGCCTCGTGCGGTTGTCTGCACGGCTGCTTGTGTCGCTATAGTGCCCGGCACACGTGATATGACAACGTCTGAAAGGAAGCTTGCTGGGAGGGTGAGGTTTAAACTGATGTGCCTCTCCCTTGCCGTTTCTGGAAGTAAAGGACGGCATTCAGGAGGAGGGGAAAAGGCAGTGCAGATTCTTTCCTTCCTTAGAGCGAGGGATGATACGAGGGCCAGGGGAGGAGAAAGACAGGTGTGGGGAGGAAGATAAGTTCTTTTCCCTTAGCCACACAGGAGATTGGGTGAACCAAAAAGAGAAAAGAAAGAAAAAGGACAGGTGAAATATTTTCCCCTGAGGCAGAGGAAATGAGGAAAAGTCAGAACTACCAGCCAGCTCTGTCTGTGAGGAAAGGCCTAAACCATTCCCAGAGGGGAGGCTGGAACACCCTCCCTTTCTCTGAATGTGCCCACCAGTGATGGATAATATTAATGTTTACCTCCTTTGCTATTTTCTCACTCCTCTGTGTTGTTTGTGTGAACACTGGAAAGGATGCCAGGCAGTTCTTAGTTGGCCTTCCAATATGTTCACCAAGTTAAAAAAAAAAAAAATCCTGTCGCAATCCATCCTTGCCCCACGCCCACAGCCCCATCACCAGTCCAATGAGTAATTCTTTGCCCCACAGTTTCCGACTTACAGCACGAGATTAAAAAGCAATGTTGCCAACAAAGCCCTGAAGAGGAAGGTGAGGAGGAAGGCTAGACAGAACATCGTGTGGGGGTTCGTTCATCCAGTGAAATTTCCCTTTTGTTCCATTTCCAACATACTTGAGGCTGGTTTCATCTGATCCATGTCAATTCATTTGCAACAAGAGACGATCCCATGATGGAAAAAAAAACCCCTCAAAACAGTTCATCACATTTTTCCACTACTTATCATGTTCCGTGTCACGGGTGACCTGAAGCCTATCCCAGCTAACTTTGACGCAGAGTTCAGTTGCAATGGGCACACTGCAGTCAATCACATGGCACGCAATCCCATTCACGTTCACACCTTGTTTCACAATTTCAAATAGCACAGAGGCCAAAACATGCAGAACGGACAGAGCTAAGAGCTACTTTGAAAGGGCAGAGGTACTAACCACATGCTCCACACTAGCAGATCACATCAGTCAATCTATATATATATATGTATGTATAGGTTGATTTATTGTGCCAAATTACCAAACCTATTTCTTCTAGGGAAGGAACTGTCTCTCACATCTCCTTTGTACTAAGGTATTTAAAAGTGACACGAGATAGCTAAAGGGCTACATTTATAAGGTGTAAGCAGCTGTTCCATGAGGGATTACCAGCGTCTGTCACACAACATGATCATTTGAACTGGAATAGTGAAAGAAAGTAAAAGGCCGCATTGGTTATGGGGGCAACTGGGGAGGCGAAAATAATGGTTGTGACAGGAAGACGAGAGACAGAGCTGAAATAATACTGGATAGAGGAAAAAAAAAAGGTGTGACATGAAAAAAGGCACGCCGAGCAGAGGGGAAGAGAGGTAAAGAAGGGGAGCGGAGGGGATGGATTGTGATTGGTGTGGACGGAGTGGGGCCATGATTTCTTTCTTTCTTTCTTTCTTTCTTTCTTTCTTTCTTTCTTTCTTTCTTTCTTTCTTTCTTTCTCTCTCTCCCCCCCTCAAAAATGAACAAAATGTCACATTTATTTATATGTACAATTCCGTGCTGTTCCGCTTTAGGATTCTTTGCCCTTTTGTGTGTACTGTTCTCATTGTTTCACGATGTGAGTGAGAAAGTGTGTCAGCTGCTTGCATAGATGAGAGGTTGATGACAAAGAGTCTGGTTGCAGGGCAGAAGCCAGAGAAAGACAGCGTTCATAGGAGAAAGATACACTCTTTCCAAACGGAGCCGCTAGCTCAAAAAACAGCTAATTCCCTTCCTTTGTGTTTCACCTCCCCTGGTTCCCTTCTGTCGTACATAACTGCGTTCTCCCCCACCTCTTTTGGCGCCTCTTTTCCATGTCTTGTAAATGCTGAAGCACATCAGGGAGCCTTGTTGTTGTGAGGTCTATCTTCCCCCAGCTGCTGTTTGCTGTTCCATCTCCTATACTTCCCTATTTTCTCCCCCCGCCTTTTCCCCATGTGTCTAGCAAGGTGTGCAACATTGACGTGGCAGTAAGGCAGCTTCCTTTATGTGCCGTCCGATGCGTGGCAACACATTTTGCTGCAACAGGCCAACGCTTCCAGGGAAAGCAACTCAACCCTTGTGTCAGCGCTCTTTCGCCTCATGATCCCCACTTTTGCTCATTACACTTATTTGCTCTTTGTGCACTCTCCACTGCCGCCGCCGCCCGCTTCCCCCCCCCACCCCTCCTCTTTCAACTTGTTCTGCTTCAAAGATAAATTGTTGGTTCAGTCACACACGCGCACACAATCTCATATGACACAGGCTTCCCTGTCACATGCCACACTACAGTTTCTTCTTATTCGGTGGCTCCAAGTGAAAAGAATTGTACACATGCACGCACACGCAACGCTCAAGCATTAACACCCACACAAACTCACAGTCATACTCTGGCCCTTTATCCCCTTTGGGTAATCTGTTTACGGTGAGCTGGGGCCGTTTGCGGGAGAATTTAATTGAAACCGGGCTAATCTGATGATGGCACGGAGCAACAGAGCCCCCATAGCCCTGCGTCACCTCCAGTCAAGTTGCACCTTGTAGTCCGCCCACTCAATACCTCAATACTTAATTTCATGTCACACAGTTCAGTGCATTTTGCCCACTCAAATCATGCCACATTGATTGTTAAAGCACAGTATGATATGCACCGTGTTCACTCGCTTCTGATCTTGTGTCTTATTCTGATCTTGTGTCTTATTAATGTGGCTCCCCTTTTAGCATCCCTCACCACTGAACAAGCATTTGTTTCTTTCTCGCCTCTCCATTCTTTCCAGGACGGCTACTACTCCCATCGACCGAAGGAGAAAAGCAGAGTGGACAGCAACAATGAAAACTCTGTACCAAAAGACTTTGATAACATAGACAACAGTAACTTTGGTGCACGCTCGCAGCCGCATCAGCAAACCGTCGGGGCCACCGGCAGGAGGCAGCAGCGAGAGCATCTGCAGGAGAAAGGTCACGGCCAGCAGCACGTCTGGCGTGACAAGTCCCCCGGCCTGGTTCGCAGCTCCAATGAAGTGCTGCCTTTAAGCCACCAGCCGCTGGCGGTCGCCAACAACTCGCGCCCCGGCGGTCAAGGTGTGGCTGCAGGAGGGCCGCGGCATCGTGCCTCACACCAGGCCCAGCACCGGCATCAGCACCCTCACAAAAGGCAGGCGACTGCAGCGACCCTGGAGGTGACCTACGACCAACCACCCAAGTGTGAAATCAGTGGGAAGGAAGCCATCTCAGCTCTGTCCAGGGCCAAAAGCAAGGACTGCCGGCAGCAGATTGCTGAAGTCTACTGCAGACACAAGGAGGGCCAGTTAATGCCAGAGAAGGTCACACGCTACTGCCCCTTAGAAGGTGACTTCAGGAAAAATATTCATATTTTGTGGTCATCATTTTTTTGTGTGAATATATGCAGTACACACCCACACTGAGACACACATACAGACTGTATTCTGACCAAGGTGATAATACTCTTGGATTTTTCGTGATAGTTATTTTGATTTTGTTTTGAACTGTTTTTTTTTAATTCAATTAGCTTTATTTTTGTTTTTAAATGCAAGTTTATTCATTTAAATTGGCAGCGGGGGTGGGGGGATGCTTCATTTTCGTTTAGTTTTTATTTATTTTATTTTATTTTATTTTTTTAATATATGGAATATTTGGCGAGGGCAATATTTACCACAAAGGTTCACCACATACTGTGTTAAGTATAGTAAACTACAATACTCAAAACAACAGTTTGACCTTCCTTCTTAGGTGGCTACGGATATACAGCAATACCTTTTAACAGCAATACTTTTCATAAACTACAACATCCTTGATGTATGTTTCAGATTAATTGAAAAAATCCTGCACTATTGCGAAATAATTGATGCCCCCATGAAAGCCAACAATATTTGTGTGTGTGTGCACGCGTGTGTGCGTGTGAGTGTCTAATTGGATTTGCAGAAAAATGGGGACATTGTTTGTATTCTCTCCAAATTGTTTCCAATTGTGATGTGTTTGTTTTTTCAAACTGGCCATGAATCAAAGTTGTTCCTTTGTTTTTCAAACCAGAAAACAGCCAAACATTCACACTTGTTTTTTTTTTTTTTTCACCTCTCCGGAGGTGGAGCCTGGCAACAATATCAGAGGACCACAACAAACCGGTGACAAACAGAGAACAGCCTTGGTAGCATTTTGTAATGTTTTCCACCAGTAGCAGCTGTCAGAACAGCTTCACTGGACCTTGGTAAATATTCTGTTAGTCTCTGTAAGTCTGCTGGAGGCATGAACACCATTCGCTCACAAAAATTTATTATCTGCTGTTTTGATGATGGTGGGCAATGCTGTCTTCAATCCAAAATCACTCCAACATGCTCCCTCTGGGCCGGACCTGGGCAAAGTACAGCCCGTGGGCCACATCGCATTCTTTATCAAGTCAAAATAAATCGTAAAATATGTGGTGCTTGGATTTTAAAGTGGTACTTTTATTTTGCTGTGTATGTCTGTGGGCGGTACCACTGAGCAAGAGCAACGACCGGAGTCATCAGAGTCGCCGAATTTACAACAATGTCGCAATATGTAGCGACGGTAGACTTTTTCCACTCTTCCTGCATCTATTTTTCAAACAAACGACTGGCAACAATGCCACATGTGTTCCTCGTGTTGGCAACATTCCTGCACGGTGCAGGGAAGAGGGCCAGGGGGATTAACCCGTGATAATCATTTGGGAGTCTTGACTAGGAATGGTTAATAGGATTTAGCACACTTCAGATTGTAGGAAAACTGATTTACATTTTTTGTGAATGTTGCTTGAATCGTGATATAAGAAAATGTTCATTGAATTTTTATGATTGCTTACAATTTGATCATTTTTATTTCCTAATTGTAATGACTTACACCATATTCACACAACTAGCAGGTTATTTAAACTTAAATGTAATTTAACTTTTCATATGAAAGAAGAGCCTTGACCATAATAGCACAAAACTTGATTTGGGATGAAAAACATGTCATTTATAAATCTCATCGCACTTGAATTGTGACTTTGTACCCTTGTAACATAAAGAAATATTAGCTTCCTTAGTCTGCAACAACCTACCTGAATAATACTGCCAAACATCCAGGCTTCGATATGGCTGACAGCTCAGTCGACTGTACACACGAGCTCCATCTATATTCTCTCATCCTTTTGCATCTCGTTCTGTCTCTTGCCATTCGTCGGGGACAGGTACAGGATTTTTTTTTTCTCTCCCGGAGCTAAAGTGGATGGGGGTTGAACGATACATAGGGGAGTTGAGAAACAAATTAATCAAGCTATTTTAGATCCTCCTGAGGATAAGCGGTTTGGATAATGGATGGATGGATGACTATCACCACTGAGCCCCGCTGTAGCGCCATCCCTGTCATTCGTGTTGTCTCTCCACCTAAACATTCCTCCATTGGATGCATGGAGCGGAAGTGTATTGATGCTCGTCGCTCTCAATCGCCACAACTTTCTTGTATGAGTGGCCATTCTCAAGTGAGGAGGAAACACGAGGCGCTGTATTTACACAGATGGTGTTGGAATGAACACAACATGTCAGCAGGCACTTGCTGTCCTTCGAGAACAAAAGAAGGCACAGGGGCATTGCAACTTTTGTCCACTCTCCTTCCAAATAGCAATGGTGTCATGTCTCCATCTCACAGCAACTCACCGCCCCACTCAAATTACCGGTTGATCAAAGACACCAAGAAATGGAAACGGCCTTTCCCCGGGTTGCTGGCCTGATAACAACGCCGCAGCTAAATTAAACCATTTGTCTGTCTTACTGTCCTTCTGCCTGCCTGCTCACCGCCAATTTGTTCTCGCTTGCTCTTCCCTCCTGTATTCCCATCCCAATTCAAGTCCTAACCTTGTTAGCACAAAATTGTCCAATTTGATTTGATCAGTGTAGCGTCCTTGAGGCATTGACTGGATTAGCAATTGTGTTAGATCTCATATTTGCATCATTGAATGCTGGAGGAACACGGTCAATCTTTTTGTCTACCATATGCTAACTTGGCTAGTGATGATAGGTTTGGCTTGTGATTCTCCAGGGCTTGGCAGGGCGTTTGTACAGTAGCAATAGTGGGAACTTTTGCTCATGATGGTGAGCTGATCTTTTGAATCAGCTGTGTTGGAACAGGCTAACATATAAAACAGGGTGGATCGGGGCTCACGAGGATCGGACCTGGAGACCCCTAGTGTGGGCATTTCTTGGCAATAAACTGCTACAGGCAGGTCCATGGGACAGCGACACAATTCTCATCTTGTTGGCTCCAGGCACCACCACAGTGGATTTGAAATGAAACAGACAAGATGTGCGTCAACGCATTTTGGCATCCTGAAATGTCTAATGAATGGAACAACGTGTGCATCTGCGGTCCACGTGCAAGTCCACGTGTTGTACGCATGATGTCAAAAGACTAAATAGACGGTGACTTTTATCCACAATATCTAATACAGTGCCTGTGTTGGTGGGAGCAATAAAACTTTAGCACTTTCATTAATGCGACCAAATTCAATTGTCACTCATACACGCTGAAAAACAGGGCACATCTGCGACCATTCTGGTATCTTGAGCCCTGCCGAAACAGTTCAGAATTCATCTTGCTGCTTTTGTCAGAAGTCACATCATCAATAAATACAAGGGAATCAGTTCCAATTGGCTGCCACTCTTGCCCATGCCATGGCACGACCACAACCATGTTTCACTGTTTCGGTAGTGTCGGATAAAGACAAAATCATTTGTACTGCAAAGGCCAGCTCGAGTTAGTATGTAACTACTTTTACCTGAATGCACAATGTTGCTTGCGTAGCAAGCGTGCAGCGTGGATGTGATTCTGCAAGCCCTGAGCTCTAAGCTGTTTAATGACACCCCAGTTGGCGTTAACTGTAAAACAGATCACAAAACAATTTCACACATTATGTATTTAAATACATAACATTCTTCGGTTTTATAACATTGCTAATGCTAAATTCAATGGAGGCTCCCATTGAAATACCAATGGGAAATTACATTGACTTTGGGAGTGATCTCAATCAAAATAATCATGATTATTATTTTTCCATAATTGTCCATCCCTAGTACAACACAATGCAAAAATCTTGGACCATAACAAACTACTTTTATGACTTTTTCTCACAGCAGTCATTTTGACAAAAACAAAACAAAAAAATCAGTGCATTACGCCAAACATTACCATGACCAAGAAAGGACAAAGAATCCATTACAATTTGATGAAAGTCAGAATAAAAGTGTGGATATAAAATATATATATGTTCATTATTTGACTAACTGGCATCAATGGAACCATCCAACCCCCAGACTCATAATGGCAACCCCATCTGTATGTCATCCTCCAGTGACCAGGAAGTAATATGCATACTAATAAAACAAATGGACAAACAAATGCTAAAAGAGGATTTTTTTTCTTTAATTCAGCAGGTCGGCCTTGATGGCAGTCTCTATTCTATAAAGTGACGACAACAAAAAATAATGAGAAGAAGAATTTCATTGGTGCTAGAATTTTGCGGAGCGCTGTATTTGTACACCACTCGAGTGTTAAAGTACAGATTCCACTAAAGTAATACATACCATTTTCACAGCATGGACAAACAAATTATAATATCATTATAAACAATATAATATAATAATATAATATAATATAAAACAAAATATTCATTCATTCATTCATCTTCCGAACCGCTTCATCCTCACTAGGGTCGCGGGAAAACAATATATATATATATATATATATATATATATATATATATATATATATATATATATATATATATATATATATATATTATAAATATAAATATAAATTATAAATATAAATTACCATTACAACATACTTTTGCACTGTAAATAGTGTTCATATTTTTTTAGTGTTCAAATACAACAAAGAGTGGTAGCGTAAGCCCTGTGCATGGAAATGCATTTCTCGATAAGTATGTATTTTGTTTATTTATTGTTTTTTATTTTTTCAAAAGACATAGATGTCTGATCTCGTAAATTGATGAATTTACATAGAGTGGGAGATTTACTCTTATTATATTTCTACCTCAAATGAGCATTTAAAACTGATGTTAAGCAAGATAAGACAAGAGAAGGGCGAAAACAGATAAGGGAGCTGTACTTAAAAGGATTCATGCAGACAGGAAGAATGATGAAGACTCTCCAGCTCAAGAGGAGAGATTTTTTTCCCCCTGCTGTCCTGTCAATTTTGTTGTGGGTCAAAATGAGTCAACGGTGAAATCATAAATGCCTCACAAAAGTGATAGCTCAAATGAAGTTCACACACTGACTGTAGCAGTGCTCATTAGTTCAGCTATCTCATATGGCACACATTTAGTATCCTTTGTGAAACAACTGGCCCAATTATTCATGTGTAAAACAAACCAGTGAACCTTCTTAGCCGGCCAGTAATTAGCATTCAGTCGAAGACAAAGTACAAATATTTCCCCTTTGGGATCTCTGAAGTAGAGTGAAGTGCAACAAACAAGTAACAGGGAGTGTCAGGACGTAATGATAGTTGTAATGAGGTTTTTAACCCAAATTGTCTTTGGACAATGCCCTGCCGGACCTTAAATTTAGATCGCGTCTGTTAAATAGTGGGGGGTGAAGGCTTCTTATACCAGTCGGATACTTGGCTGTTAAATCAGAGTAATTACAGGGCCCCGAGGGGCCAGACATTGTGTTGAGTCAGGATGGACATTTTGGGAAATATGACCTCTAGGGAATACACAGCTTCTCTCGTCCTTCTTCGTCTTGACTATAGACGGGCTCGAGGGAACCAAAGCCCTGAATTACAGTCATTAATCTCCTTAAGACATGACATTGTAAACAAACATGTCATAACAGCCTGTTGTGTGCATTTGTTTTAATGACAAACAAGTCAATCATTGTCCATTATACACTTTCGAGATTGTCAGCTCACAACCTCAACAAGTTTGCAAGGGAAGGTTTAAAGGCGCAACGAGAAGTAATGTGAGGCTGCCAATAACACTACAGATGCATTTGCTTTCATGATTTTGTCGTTTCTGTAAAATACAAGTTGACTTCCAAGGCTTGTGTTTTCAATGTATTAATTCTCCCTGTATTTGGCCCCCGAAATAGTTTTTATTTTGTCTGATAAGATGATTGGCCTGACTCTTCATGTTGACATTTTTTAACGGAACCTCTGGAAAGAAAAAAAATGCACTGTGTATATTCTCATTTTAAACTCAGTTGATGTCTAACACCAAGTGACCGTCAGCTGTAACAAAGAAGTGAATTAAGAGTTATAATACGGTTCACACTTACACCACCACTTAAAGTGTTCCACAGCACCCTTGTTGGATAGTATTTCTATTAATTTCACAGAGCTACCAAATGTTAGGGATTGTCTGTTACGAAATCATTGAACGCCAACTCTTTACAGCTGGGACGCTGATTGTTCCAGATCGTTAAAAAAAAATTCCAGGTTCCAACAGTAGCGGGCCAGCAAGACGTTGACTTGTAGACATGAATGAATGCGATGAATGATTAACACTACATTGTGAAAAAGAAAGAAAAAATAACTTCTTTTCATATTGAAGAATGCTTGGTGCACCCTCTTTTGCGCTGCGCCAGTTCCCTGCGAGCTACGGCTGGCTAGCTGGCGAAACAATCCAGCGCAGCAAATTCACATTGCCTCTGGTGTCAACACAGCACAAGTCACGAATCATTGCATCCGTGGCAATGAATCAGCAAAATTTTTCAAGCAAACAAAGAAAAATCGACATGATATATATTTTTACAAACAGTATTGGTCTGGTCTCTTCTGTTTTGTGGCTGGTTAAGATCATTTTTATACCATTCGCCGCGTCACCAAAAATGAATTGAAATAGGGAGTGGCGGGATTTCCCTTATTTGCCACTCGAGCGAAGGGCCGATCTGTCCGTCAAAATTGCCCAGGCAAACTCCACAGCAAAATTCACGGGTACAAAGTACAAATGCCAAATGCTCCAATCCCACTATTTTCTTTGCGACCAGTTATGCATATGATAGTTTACAGTATTATCACAACATTGCTTGCCAGATATAAAAAGTTGATGGAATGTGAACATGTTGTGCATACACGTCAGACAATTACCGGTGGTTCAATAACAATCTCCACAAATATGCACACCACAGTTCTCCATCTCTGCACGTTTTTAGCAAATGTCTTCAAACAAGTGGCAGCGTAGCAAAGGTGAGCAAGCTTGCCCCTTTTCCTTGACCCGGAGTAGAAGAATGCACAAGTATTTTGTTGGTTTCTGTACTAAATACCAATGTCAACAACGTCACGCAAAACAACTACGAACCCCCAGCCCATGTCAAGAAAACAGAGCTGGATCAGTGACTGTGACACAACAAAACGGGACATCAGTCATCAAATCAAGTCCCACTGATTGTGTAAATGCCCCTGGCACCGGCACTTAGATTTGTAGTGTGTGAAGAAGGATAATCAAACTCTTTCATGAGAGGCAAGTCGGCCACCGTCGCTGAGGGACAATTTTCCAAAACACAAAAAAAGTGTGACTGTGAGTGTGAATGCTCGTTTGTCAATGTGCGCCCTGCGATTGGCTTGCGACCAGTTCATGGTGTACCTCGTCTGCTGCCCGAAAACAACTGGGATGGGCTCCAGTGTGCCCACCACCCTGGTGAGGATAAAGTGGTTTAGTTCAACATCGTTTCACCAGCAATTGTGGATACAGGAAAAAGAAAAATGCCTACAAGAGGAGACATTTGTACACACATTAGATTGCACGAAATAGAAACCACAATTTTGTCCATGCTTCAACTTTCTATTCCAATCGATTAACAATGCTACTTGTTTCTTGGGAAAATAGAGTGCCGAGTTTCAAAGTTGACTTTTGAGATCTGGTGACACTTGCTTTGTTGACTACAGTTCAAAACAGAATTGGTAAAGCCTAATTCAATCCAATGATGCAGATATATTTGATGAGGGCACCCTTCAATCTCATATCCTTTGATTCAGCCTGCAACCGTGTGCACCATTCCAAGGTTGATGCAATAAAGACGTTACAATTACAAATACTGAAGCCATCTTTAACGATTATGGTGATGGAGTAATGATTATGTTGTGCAGTAGGCTATGCATAATTCCTTTTTATCTGATCACATATACAGGGTACTCTGCAATAACTGTCCTGCGCTAATGCGCTTGAGAAAATGTGAAAAATATGGACATTTGGACAAATTGTTATTGGAAGTGAATTTCTATAGGTTGCCAGCTCTGCTTTGGATAAGAAATTCCATCCATCCACAATAACAAAGCTTATAGCTGAACGCCTTTATTTCTGTCTGTACAAGCCATCTGTTACATTTTGCCATCATTAAAATAAACAAATAAATAAATACATACATAAATAAAAGGTCTGTGATGATAAATGTATGTTGTTTTTTTTTTTTTTTTCTGGTACAGGGAAAGCCAATGCAAATGTCCAGTGGGATGAAGACTCTGCGGCGAGCTTCCCATCAAATCCAGTGCGAATAGCATTTGTCCTGGTGGTGCATGGCCGCGCTTCTCGTCAGTTTCAGCGTCTCCTCAAAACCATCTACCACACGTCCCACTACTACTACATCCACGTGGATCAGGTGAGCTCTGGTTAACGTGAAAGCAATCAAAGCAAAGGTTTCCCCGCAGACCTCCACTGAATTATTCCATTTAAAAAAATAATAATAATTCTCTTTAACTGTGGATTCTACAAAGGGCAGGGACTTCATTAAATACGTTCATATGACATTACCAATATGTCTGAACAACGATATCAATATCACATGACTTTGCAGTTATGTTTCCTCCACGTTAGCCGTTATCTTGTTCGAGTAGACAATTCTTGTACCGTACGCATATTTGAAGACATTTGCTAAAAACGTGCAGAGATGGAGAACTGTGGTGTGCACATTTGTGGAGATTGTTATTGAACCACCGGTAATTGTCACACGTGTATGCACAACGTGTTCACAATCCATCAACTTTTTAGTAAATTGCTGCTCTGAATGGTTGTTGTTGTTTGTTGCAGCGCTCCAACTACCTCCATCGGCAGGTAAAGGCCTTAGCGGCTCAATACCCCAACGTGAGGGTGACACCATGGCGCATGGCCACCATCTGGGGGGGTGCCAGTCTCCTGACCATGTATCTTCGAAGTATGGCTGACCTGTTGTCCATGAGGGACTGGAGCTGGGATTTCTTCATCAACCTCAGTGCTGCCGACTACCCCATCAGGTAAAGGAGGGGCCCTCACGAGATCATCCGT
>CAAKHF010019962.1:0-10746 GCA_901007745.1 Hippocampus kuda | reverse complement strand
GGGTGAGCGGTTAGCACGTTTGCCTCACTGTGCAGAGGTGCGGGGTTCGATTCCATGAGGAGTTGGCGTGTCCTGCGCACGCCTGCGTTTGTTTTCTCCCGGTTCTCCGATTTCCTCCCACATTCCAAAGACATGCGTGGTTGATGGAACACTCGAATTTGTCCCCCGAATGGTTGTTTGTCTCTGTGTGCCCGGCGATTGGCTGGCGACCAGTTGAGGGTGTGCCCCACCTACTGCCCAAAGGCAGCCGGGATAGGTTCTGGCACGCCCGCGACCCTCCTGAGGATCAAGCGGTTTCAGATGACGGACGGATGAAATGTCGCCAGGTAGGTCAAAAGACGTCCTGCTGTTGACAGAAAAGCCAAATGTGAGGCTTGCCGGACCGATAAGACCGCGTTTGTTTTCTCCTGCGCTCTGGTAAGCTAAAATTGACTGCCGCTATCTAAAGCTTCTAGCGATTAGCCTCCATGCCAGAGGGTTCATGCCGCAAAGACTAATTAGCTTGATTAACCTGCACTCCAGATAAAAACAATTGCTCTCATGTCATTGAAATGCAGATTTCTGGCACGTCCTGTAGCTGGCGTCCCACAGCCGTCTTGCGGCTCATTCTGCTCTGCATTTGATATGCTCGGCCTTTTCGTGGTGCCCCCACCTCTTTTTCAGAAATCACTTTTTTTTTTTTTTTTTTTTTGTTCCATCTGTGATTTTATGATCACACGTCCACCTCACATGTTACCTCCGTGCCCGCGTGGGTTTTTTCCAAGTACCCTCCCACCCACCCAAAACATGGGCGGTAGGTTGACGGAACGCTCGAAATTGTCCCTCGGCGTAATCGTGAGCGCGGATGTTCGTCCACGTGCGTCCCTCCGATTGGCCGGCGACCAGTTGAGGATGTACTTGGCCAACTGCCCGAAGTCAGCTGGGATGGGCTCCGGCACGCCCGCGACCCTCCTGAGGATGAAGCTGCTGTTCCTTTCAGTTCTTGCCATATTTCGAAGCACACATTGTTATGTTATGTGAATGACAATGAAATTCCAGCCGCCAGCCTTAAAAGCAACATCTCTCTTCAATCAGAAGAGGATCCGCAACTGTGACCGATAGTTGTGGCATTTCTGAGAACACCGATGCCAATAACAATGAACGTCATCGGCGTATCATCCTCAGAATCCGATGAGCGCCGTCAAAGCATTCAGACTGGTTTCGGATTTGATGTTGTGAGGACGCGCTTGGGCGGGGATGTCGACAGCAAATGAAGCAGCCGGAGATGTCGCTGACAATCATCGCTCTCGTGTCACATACACTCCTGAATTTATTTCTTTATTTTTATGTCATTGTTTTTCTCCACACCCCCTTCCCCTGGCCTTACTAGGCTTTTTTTTATTTTTTTAATTCTCAATATTCAATCCGAACTTGTCTGTATGGATCCAGTCTCTTTTCCAGACTCAAACCTGCTTTTCTAAACCTTGCCTCTCACGCTCACTGCTCTTTTCGTCCTCTACGACTGGTCAAATATGGCAGAGCGATATCGTTGCCGTCAGAAACAACGGTCACAGCTTTGTCAAAGCAACCGTGCCCCGTTGTCAACTCACTTTGCATATTATTTCACCTTTTCCCCCCGCTATTTGGTTCTCCCGGGCATCAGGTCTTTAGGATTAAAATAAATGAGTGCTGACGTGATTGGCTTTGTTTGGTATCGCTGAGAAAGTGACGGACTCCGGGGTTTGACAGAAAGGCGCCGCAGGAGCCATTTTAGGCCCGTTTGCCCAATGAGAAGATATCGGCGTTTCACCCGGAGGGGTCCAAGCCCGTCATGAATGACCTTTTCAAAGGCAGAGGGTGAATTCATTGTGTTGAAGGCACAAAGCGGGCTATGGGCGCTTTGTTCTCCAAAGTGTTCCGGCTGCATAAATCAAAGGGGTAAAGATTTTGATATTCGCCCTTTAGCACAAACGACAAGCCTGGGTTGGGAAACAGCTGGTAGGCGGCTAGTTATGAGAGGAAATATTCGAGCCGCTCGCACCATCTCAGGCCATGGAATCAACGCAAGTCACCATCTTAGACACTGCGACTAACAATATCAACGCCAGAAGCGGCTCGCCCGGCGTCCGCTTCCGCCGAGGCCGTCTGGAGAACAGAAGCTAATGCCACAGACGTCCGTGCCTTGTTTCTTTGTAGGGTCATTGAAGTTGCCCTTGGAAGTAGACCTCCTATTTTGGGGGCAACATAGGCACAGACGGGTCACGTGAGGCTGCAAGCCATCCGACCGTGAACCCTCATTTCATGTACGTGAAAGCGCGGAGCCCGTGTTGAGGAGGCAGAGCAGCACCGTGAGTCTGGAAGCGGGATGCGCTGATGCTCACTGACATAAATAGGTCCAGCGTATCGGGGAACACATTGCCTGCTTAAAAAAGAGGTCGTGTCATTTCTCTCGCAGTTCCTGTTGTTGTGCAAATGGACTTGAATGTGGACAAAAAAACTATGTTTGAATCATCTTGATTCACTGCAGTGTTTTTGAAGAGAATTGGTGTTCTTCATCTTTCAATCCTTCATGGTTTATTTTTATCTTCAAATATCGAGAAAAGTTCGACAGTATAGAAAACAAATGTAGTCTTGTGCAGAGCCGGATCTACTCTGCACAAGAGAGGGCTTTTGGGCACCCCCAAAAAAAAGCTTCCTCAACAACTCGACAATCCAAACAATCTGGAACTGCTTTCAGGACTGACTTGAGCGCGTTTCAAAAAGCGGAAGAATTTGAAAGTGGCCCTTTCATCCTTCCGTTTTTCTGTAGGCGGGAGGCCCTCCGACGACAAAGTTTGGACACCCCTGGTCTCTGCTGCCAGAGAGCGCATCTGCATCCAATCAATAGCGGACTGCGATTGTTCAACAGGTTTTCGCCGCACCGCTGTTTGGTTCCGTGTGACCGTGTGCTTCTGACGGGGAAATGGAGCTCATTCATCTTTGTTCTTTGGGGTCTGAGGCTTGAAAAGAGCAGGGCACAAATTGATCCCAGGTCAGCGGAAATCAAATGTTGCAAAATAAATAAAACATGGATGGGCAGGGGGACTCCTCTTCGCATTGTGCTCTTCCATGTATTATACATAAGCCGCCGTCAAGGTCGAACACAGCTGAGAGTGACGCTCATTCCAGTTTGAAAAACACTCATCTATGTTTTACAAGGTATCTTATGAAAGTGGATTGCTCCTTTCTTACGATGGCTCATGAAAGTTAATGGGGTGGGGAGGGGGGCTTCCTCTCACAGGCGCGTCTCCCCCATTTTGAAGCGCTCCTAAAGTAAATCCAAGCACCACCAAAATTTGACAGATCTGGACATGCTGTTGACGCAATGGTCTCTTTTATTTATTTAAATTTTTTTACAAGCCGAGAGTCAACCACCATACAGGACTTGGTAGGAATGTCATATTTTCACACACACACGCACACGCACACACACAAACCTTGTCCCCCTTTTGTCTTGATTCACCCCATCCCTCCCACATCTTTGCGCCTGAGCAGCAAGCCAAGCGGGGGACTTCTTCTACGCAGCGTTATCGTCGTTCAGTCTTTCGGAGTAGCTGTACGTGTAGCTACCTACCAAGCTTACACTCAATGTCAACACATTCTTATCATTACCAGGCCATTTTTTTGTGCTGCGTTTACCGGTAGATCACTGTTTAAGTTGTTAGGAAAGAGTTACAAGACTTTTTTTTTTTTTTTTCCCAGCTGCTTCTGTCCTATTTGAATCGCAAGGAGAGAAGCACGCTTTTGATATGCTATTGTGTTAATACTAAAGCCAAGGTGCGGTAAAAGGTGAAGCCCCAACAGCCCCCGCCCCCTCTCACCGACAACAGAATGCCGCCCTGGCGGACAAAATATCAGCAATCCCAAACTTCTGAACCAAGAATTGCCCCCGCTTCCTCTCGACATTTGGAGCACACAATATGTCGGTACTGTATACTGTGCCAATGGTCACTGTTGCCGTCTGGGAGGAAATGCCTTCGTGCTGGCTTTTTTTCTTTTCCATCCACTTTCAATAGCCACCACGTGCTCACGACAACATCCTCATTTTATTGTCAAAAGCAAACGTGCATAATTCCTTGCACTTCACAAAACGTTTTTCTTTGGCGATGTTTCATTTGAGAGATGAAATCCAATCGCTACACTGGTGGCGCAGGAAGAAGAAGTTTCATCGTTGCGCACAAACGGCAAAATAGAAGGATGGCTGAAGGAGATGGAAGTCAGACAGCCAGATGACTGAGTGGGCGGACCCGCGAAAAAGCAGCGGCACAATGCGGGCGGGTTCACGGGCGCGGAGCAGGCTGCCAAACAGAAGGCGCATGAGTGGGTGATGAGACATATGGGAAGAAGGATGCAGGAAAGAACATTACTCACAACAGACAAAATAAAGGACATGGCTAACGAGTGGAGCAGGCAGTATGGCTAATGCAAAATGTAGCGATGAAAAATCGACTGGAGGCGTGTGGGTGCAGAGCTGCTGGGTGGGGTGAATGATGTCATAGATGAGTTGCTGAAAGACATGCGGCAAGTTTTAGAAAGAAAAAAAAAAGGAACGCAAAAGTCAAGACCGTCCTGTTTTTAAGGACATCCTGATCATATAAGGCAGCGGTCAGTCTCGAGCTGACTCCAAAAATCTGAAAAGCTATCTATCTATCAATGAGCTCTCTCTCTCTCTCTCTCTACCTGTCTATAGGTCAGTAGCGCCGGGTATGGAAAGGTACCGTTAATTAAGAGCGTGTGCTCTGTGAAAGCACCTCGCCGCAATGCAATAAAGCAAGTTTATAGTCCTCCGCCGCCCACATTCTTTTGATCCACTTTTCATCTCGATGACCAAATGCCCTCTCGGTGCAAAGGTGGTAACTCTCTGCCCACTGACAGCTCCAGCATTACGACTGTGGGCAAGCGGCCGAGGTGAGAGAGTATTTATATGAAATGAGAGGTAACAACCGAGCTCCTTAAAGTCCTCGTGGCGGTCATAGATTACAGACTTTCCGACTGACTTGCTGGCAGGCGGACCGCCGCACGCATCAAGATGCACACCGATCACTTTAGGTCGGGATGAAGGCGGCGGGACAGCAGAGCGGGATCGTATGGCCCGGACGGCGAGATGAAAAGCGGCCGGTCCCACAGTTGCCGGTGCAGCCCGCAGACCTCGGTGCAAGGTGACTGATAAGCCAGGAGTGGGGACTTTGCATTCAACAAGCACACGCACTCCTCGGCTCGACTCATACGAATAGCGGGCATCGCGGTCAACGTCATGTAAATAAACTCCAGGTGGAAAGTGCATTTGGTGACCGCTCAGTTCTTGTGACTCATCCATACGGCTTCACTGACCCTCCTGAAGGAACCTGGAGTTCAAACATCCAAAGCAGAGGGAGAACACGCAAACTCCACGCAGGAGAGCCGATGCCGAGATTTGAACCCGGAAGCTCGGAATCGTGATGAAGACGTTCCAACTAAGCCCTTGGTCAGCACGGTGCCGGCCGTCATTCATCAGAACGAGACAATCGCGCCTTGGCGACGACCTACGACAACATCAAAGTGAATGTCTCATCCTGGGAGGCGTTTCAGCTTGTTTGGTTCCCACATTTCCAGCATAAGATGCTGGAAATGTGTTCTGTCGCTGATCGTTAGACACAAAATCCTCTCGTCGGTACGGTGCGATTTCTCCTCTAAGGTCACTTAAGGCGATGTCTCGGTCATGCATCCGTGAAGCAAAACCACGAGCATCAACAGATGGTTGTTGTAAGTCTGCCCCTGACCGTAAATATCTGGAACCTCAATGACTCGATGAGATGGCAGGCTCGGCCCAGACAGGAGTCCAATCACCAGACTCGTCTAGTTTGACCTGGATCATTTCCAAAGATAAATGTAAGTTCCTCGAGTGTATTGCTCACTTGCTTGTTTGTGGATTGAAGACAAGTAGCCCAGATGGGTTCTTGTGGCCAGCCCACTTTGTGAAAATCAGCCCACGGAATGTCCCGGGGCTGCCATGAATCACGCAATAAAGGATTGAGTTGGCGCAGCGTTTCATAGTTAGCCCCATTATTTGAACATTAGCCATCGCCGATCAGCTCCATTGTCATTTTCAGCGCCATCCCCGATGAACGATTTCAGGCCATCTGCTCGCTACGCCGCGCCGATGTGAATTTGGTGGAATCAAATGATGTGATCGGTCCAAGACTGTCGTCGCGTTGTCATGGGATACGTAGAGTTCTGCCATCACAGGGTTGTTGATTTGCACGTCTGTAACATGTACCTAGAACTTGTCCGCTGTTGCAGAAAAAAAAAAAAAAAAAGGATGCCCCCCCCCCCCCCCCCGCCCCTGCTCTTTGTGTCAAATTCTGAAGGCTTTCAGCTGCGACGTGAATGTGCCCTTGTCTTTCCATCTGGGTGCCCTGGCTCCATCTCTCTCTCTCTTTCCTCCGTCGGCTCTGCCCGTCTGCCTGTTTCTGCACACGCCTGTCACCTTTCTGTCTTTCTCGCCGTGTCTCTTTCTCCTCTGACTGCTCCCCTCTGCCCGGGCAGAACCAATTTCCTTCACTGGTGCGCCTCTTTCATGCTGCCTTTCTCCCCCAAACGCCATTGTTTGGCTCCTTTGGAAACTGGCTTTCCCCTCCCCGGTCCCAGAAGGATGAACATCGACGACGCATTTCTTCGTGAGCCTGCGATACAAAGCTGCATTCACTTGCTTTCCCCCGGGGGAGCAGTGAGCAGCGTGTGCCTCTCCTCAAGGTCATGACAGACAGGAATTGTCCACCTTCATTCATTCTGAGGGGGTGGGGGGGTTGCCAAGTACTCCTTGGCATCACCGAGTAGCCCAGGTGTTATTTCAGATTACAGCGTGCGCTCACACAGGCAAATAGGCGGACGGTAATCAGGTGAGTTGAATGGAGACACATCTCCTCCCCCACTTCTCCAAATGATCACCCTCAGGACCACTTTTCCTTGAGGCTCTATGACAAGAAAGGGAGCCAAGTGTGACTTCGAAGTAACGGCACAGCCGGCTGGAGTGAAGATAGTCGGCTGAATCCCAATTCGAGTGACATGCCAATGTCATGATTCGGTTTGGGACCAACAGGTGGCACTGTAGGGCTCTCCCTGCAGCTGCACACCTGTTGGTCATTATGTAATTAGTGCTTTTAAAGGACTCCCAGTCCGAGCTCTCATTGTCGGGTCATTGTTGCTGTTGGCTACTGTCATGTTTGTTTGTTGCTCCTTGCAACTGTCATGTTTGTTTCTGTCATGGTTCGGTTCCTGTTAGTTTTTTGCCACAGTCATGGTTTTGTTTTGCTACTTTGGATTCGTTTTGGTTGTGAGCACTTTGTTTGTTTTGGATTTAGTTTTCTCTGTGTTTTATTAAATACAATTCGTCAAGTTCACCCTGCTCCTCCCTCCTGCCTGCTTTTTGGGGTCCACCACCACCTCGCAACGTGACAGCCAAAAGTGACAACGGGCCAGCGGACGCTCGGACAACTCCTTCGACGTCCTGGAGAAATCTCTCTGGAGACGTACGACAGGTAGAGAAACGTAGACCGCGTCGGCCTACTCTCATTTTCAAAATACGCGTTTTCTGCTGTTGCCTTGTCAGTGAGAAAATCTGTCAGGTGAAGAATTCAAACAAACGGTCAAGGTGCCGTTTCGCCCGGCGACCTAGCCGCCCACAATCGGGAAATATCTCATGCCATCAGTGCAAGTGTTGACCATGAGCGTTGGATTTGCATTCCTGTGGGTGAGAACCGAACCGTTGGCAGAAATCTGAAAGACTTCACGACCCTCTGCGTCATGGAACAAATAACGTGAGCCGCATTACCCCGGAGCGCGTCCTGTCCGTCGAAGAACATATTGAGGTGGATTTATATAGCGTTGTGTTGAAGAAAATGCTGCGCCTTCCTTCTCAAATAACAATACTGACACAAGGCAAATGCAAGTAAAGCCTGAAGGATCGGTCTAATTTATTGCAAATGCAGTCCTTTCACCTGAGTAGATTGTAAATCAAATGTTAGCACCCAATCTTGCCGAAATTGCTCTGCAGGCTGCCGCGTCCCCACCGGAGTCATGCGGGTCCCGCGTAGCGCGGCTCCATTCCCAATCACATCTGTGCACAAGGGCTCTGTCGCTGAAAGATGGCAGCGCCACTCCAAGCATTATTTTCTTTTTTTTTTTTTGTCGCGTGAGGAAGTGTCTTGCTGTACGTAGTCCCTGGTGTTCAAGTTATTCATACATACAAAGCCACGCATTTGTATACGGCATCATATAAACATACAGTGGCTATCTGTAGTCAATTTTTGTTTTGTTGGATGACTTGTCGTGGGACGCATGATTGAGTGGACAACAGAAAAAAAACAAAAAAACAAAAAAAAACCAACCGGCCTGCAGTGACTTCGTCTTGTTGACGATGATGCACGTTGGTCGGCACAGAGTCGGAGTAGAAACCGGGGCGGCATAATCTTTTCTGAATGGCTAAATAGCTCGCTCACACAGTCTTCCAAAGTCCTCATTACATGGCACATCTTGAAAGGTCACTGGAAGGGGGGTGGGGGGGGGGGGGGGAGGGCAAAGCCATCATAAAGAGCGCAGGGCAAAAGATGAGATGAAACCCTTGGTGTCAGCATGCTTGGAAAGATAAGACAAAGCGGAAGAGAAGAGGAACATGCTTTGGAGGACCTTTGACTTTGCACCCACAACTACTACCGATACATATGTTTGCTCACTTTATTAAAAGGTTGCATGTTTTTTTTCTTTTTCTGGTTTGGTTCTCATCCATGCTGTCTTCCAAGTGATATGCTGCATTCCAATGTTTGCAGTGGTTGGGAATGTGAAAGTAAAAGTTACAGAGTTGGAATCATTTCAGCCAGCTTTGGACTTCTCTTCCGGGCACACCGATTGCAGATGAGCCTCTCCCAGCTGACCGGGCGAGAGGTGGGCGACACCACCGAGTGGTCGCGATCCAATCACAAATTGAAAACAATCGTCACACACTGGCGGTTGCTTCCCGCTTCGACTTTCCAGGCGCCGGTGGACATAATGAAGTCGGATTGTTTTTTTTTTGTCCCATCTTCAGTCCCCTCGTCTTCCCTGAGGAAAACGAGCAACGTGTAGGCGGAGTGACTAATTTGCGGCTTCCCGCAACAATCTATCATCGGTTTACGCTCAGCAAGGGGTCATTACGCCACGAGTCAGAGCACCGCAGCTCCCGACGGGCCGTGCAGTCAGAAATAAGCCCTCAATCACACTTAAATGGCAGCGGGGGTGCGCGGAAAGCAACAGACGAGACTCGCAGCACACACAGCAAGAAGCCGCCCACCCCTGCCCAGAGTCGCAACAGACTCTGGGCAATCTCCGTCCTCTCTTGCACTCCGGTATCAAGTGTCCTTCACTTGCGCAGCTCTGCCAATTCCATGGCCTTTTGGTCATTTCACACGGTCTCTGTTTTAGCTCGGCTACGAAGCACATTTCACAAGCTTTGTGCTCAGAAGTCGCCATTTCTTGACATCGGCGCTGCCCGATGCGGCGATCGTGATGGACCGGAAGCCCGTGGGGACGGAAGAGCATCTAAGGGAGCAAGATTGGGAATGAATGCACTTAACTTGCCGAGTCAACTCCAAGGTCTGCAACAGCTCAGTCAGATCGCGAGTTCGGACTCCTTGACGGACTGAGAAATGAAAATCGGAGAGGAAAGAGAAGGAGACGGGCCGTGCGCTGGTTGCTCACTGCACATCTTCAGCACACCTCGCGACAGGACGGAACAGATGGCAAACATGCGCGGTCATCATTTTTTTTTTGTGCAAACCTTGAGTTTGCAATGTCACTACGATGTGCATATGCATGATCGAGACTCTCCTTTGATCCTCCCGCCCTACTCCAGAAGACGACTTTTGCAGATGATGGCAGAGGGAATGATGATTCTGCTTTTGTTGCGATCAGATGAGATTTCTTTTGTGAGCAACGAGACGGCCTTGGAGGGCTTCGCCTCCAGCGCAGCGCCCGTTGGCCATCGCGTCATTAGCTTTTTCTGTTTTCTGCCACGCCAACCGCTCGGCCTCGGATCGTTGTGCGACTGTCACGGGTCTTTGTTTCTTTCTTACTTTGAGTTTTGAAGGGCTTTTGTGGCTTTGATTTAGTTTGTCCAGTGTGACCCAGTAAGTGTTTTGTTGAATACATTCGGTTTGGTACGCCCTGCTTCTCCCGCCTTCCTGCTTTTTTGCACCCCGTGACATCTACAAGAACATTTGGTGTATTGAGTTCTATGCACCAGCCACCACAACCTTTGCATAGCTGCTCGACCTCTGTATGTATGTGTGTGTGTGTGTGTGTGATATTGACTATTACAATATAAAAGACATTTTTAAATTAGGCTCATACAGTCTGCTGCGCAATGAGAAAGCTCCAATCAATATGTTTTCTCAGCATGTTCAAACAAGGAAACAATGACACATACCATGCGACGGTGACACACTTGAACAGAAAGAAAAAGTGTCAGTTGACGGTAAAAAGTGCGTACCATTGCCGCACGCGCACATGCAAGCCCTACAGCATGGAATAGGGACATTTTTGGGGAAGTGTCTTTGCGATATTCTCGGTGGAGTCCCGAGGTAAGCATGAAAAATGCATGCAGGTGGGGAAGTAGGAAATGTCAATAGAGGAATCAAAGCAATCAGGAAGGTGCTGAAGGGGATATTGGTGTGATAAATCATGTTGTTCCTGACGGAGGTGGCATTGAGGTGGGGG
>CAAKHF010019956.1:4564-18252 GCA_901007745.1 Hippocampus kuda | reverse complement strand
GTGATTTCAAACTTGACCGGCAAATTGGTGCCGTTGTTAAATCCAGCTTCTTTCACCTGAGACAGCTGGCCAAAATAAAACCTCTCCTCTCTCATGAACACTTTGAGACAGTAATTCATGCCTTTGTCACATCTCGGCTCGATTACTGCAATGCCCTTTACTTTGGAGTCAGCCAGTCCTCCATTAAGCGCCTTCAGCTGGTCCAGAATGCCGCTGCTCGCCTCTTGACTGGTACTTGTAAGAGGGAGCACATAACTCCTACTCTGGCATCCCTTCACTGGCTCCCCATACATTTTAGAGTTACTTTCAAGATCCTCTTATTTGTTTTCAAATCTCTAAATAATCTCGCGCCACCTTACCACTCTGAGCTCATCCGCCCCTACACACCTGCCCGACGCCTCAGGTCTGCGGACCAGACATTATTAGAAGTGCCAAGAACTAAACTGAGGCTCAGAGGCGATCGAGCCTTTTCTGTTGCTGGTCCCTCTCTCTGGAATGACCTCCCACTGAACATTCGGCAAGCCTCCTCGCTGCCCATCTTCAAAACCCTCCTCAAAACTCACTTGTATTCTTTGGCATTCGACTCAGCATGACTTAATAGATTTGTTCTCGGTTTTGCTGTTCGGTGCTTTCTACCGTCTTTATTACCGATTTGTTTTACTGTTTGTTGTATATGTTACTTTACTTCATGTACAGCACTTTGTATGCAGCGATGGCTGTTTGAAAGTGCTCTATAAATACAGTTGAGTTGAGTTACAAGGTCTCTCTATTTGGGTATTTAAGGAGTTATTGTAGGCGGACAAAGTCCCAACAACTCAGATGTTGGGCTGTAGAGGCAAATTGCAATACAGTCATCAAAAAAAGAAAATGACATTGGGGTTGTTGGAGGGACACAATTCTGCTTTGTGAGCATACCAAGGTGCCCTTGATAGGCAGATGATGCAATAAAGAACACGCAGCAGAGTAACATGGAAATCTCATCTCATCCATTATTGGTTTGTTTTTTTGCCAACATGCAAGCATTTCTCACTGACCTCGGTGCCAGGCCTGCGCTTGAGACAGTAAGGATTGAACTGGTTAACATGTAGAACATGAATAGCACACTTGATGCTGAGATGATGCAGCTGGCTGGTCACTTTTAGGGCCAACAAGTCATTCTGAGAAGACAGATGGAAACATCAGTGTGTTGACAACAACGCTGTATTGCTGTTATGCTATTTCACTTTCGATAGAACTCACCACAGTAAGGTACTGCAGCATCTGCCCATCCACTCTTCCTTCATTAAATTGGTCTTTATACTGAGGAAGGCCGATGTCATCGAGCCAGCCTTCGGAACATCACGTCACGTTCATTTTCACGTATTACTGTTACTGCGAGAAATACGCGTCCGGTGTTTTGTACGTACGAGTGACCCAGAGGTAATCCAGCTCGGCAGACTTCTCGTGCTGCTTGCTATTAAACGTCTTGATGGCTAAATGGAGTTTCTTCCTGTGCAACGGATTTTTCATTCCCATTTCCTAGAAAGAAGAAAAGGCGCAATTCATTTCTTTGTCACAGCTATGTTTGACAGTCGACACTTGAAAACTGCACCTGCAAAAAAAAACCCAAAAAAAACATCATCCTGTTGAAAGACACAGAGTAGATGAAGCCTAAGGAGAGGTGGGGAAGATGACGTGACATCGTTGAAGGCAGAACTAAAGCGTAGGCTGAAAATCAGAGACAGGTGTTACTAAAGGTGAAGTGAACGGACATACAACAAGAGCGAGGAGACAGGTACAACTAAAAACAATTAACATGCTGCGCAGAAGATAAGCCTGACAGCTCAATGAGCAGATGATTCAGATGACAAAAGTAATAAGTAAAAACGTGACAATAATTGACCAAATTAAGACTGTTTTTCATCTCTGATAACCTGTTCAAGTTGTCTCTGGTTTGAAAAACGCCTTCTTCAATGGCTCCTTCCATGGGTGTTCAGTTGGATTTATATCAGATGCCAATTAATTTTGCGCTTTAGCTGTTTTGTGCGTGTACGCGTGCGTGTGCGTGTGTATGTGTGTGCGTGCGTGCATGGGTGGGTACCTTTTCTAGGTCTTGTGCAGTGGCAGACAGTAGAGTTTGCCCGCTGCTGACCCACTGGTGAGCCATGGCGGCATACTGGCGCAGTCCAATGTCCTCTAGCCATTCACACACCTGCTCGGTGTTCCACTTCGAAAAATGCATCTTCAGGTCTCTAAGATTCAAATGGAAGAAAATGGATTTTATTTGGAGGTGTATCATGTGGCTATTGAATTCATTGCAGACCCTTGAAGGACGTGAGCCAATACATCAGGGGTGCCCAATACATCGATTGCGATTGACCGGTAGCTCTCGGACTGGTCCCAAGTCGATCGCGAGGGATCTAAAGGGGGGAAAAAACCCCAACCCAAAACATTTGTGTATCTGTGTGCACGTTATTAATACGATACATTTTTGTGTTGGCGCACAGTGCACCCTTAGCATCCTATCAGTCTCACTTTCACAACAAGTATTTAAAAAAGAAAATACAAAAGCAGGTCACCTTCAACCTACGGTGGCGCGTGACCTGCATCACCGGAAGTTGCTAGCCCTCAGCAATTGGCAATTGCAGCTTCCGATCAGAGATGTTGCGCTATATCTTTTATGGTTATTATTATTCTCATTCAGAGTTTGTTACATGTATAATTCACAGAGGGCACGGGCAAAGAATGGGAATTTGGAGTGCGGGAGAAGCATTTTAAAACCGTATATGTGAGCTACGGTCGTTAAGAGGCTGCAAAATGCATCCCATGCCTCCGCGTCAGGTCTTTACTAAGGTAGGCAGTGATTTGCTTTTCACAAACTCACAATGTTTTGTGTCTATTTTTCTGTTTCATTCATCTTAGGGGCCGTTATGGCTATTGCTTATCGGTGCATGTGTGTGTAAGTGGGCATTATAACTAAATGACCAGAAGGACCACCGTTGACAACTGTTTGGTGTTTGGTTCGATGTGCAAGGTAGGCGTTTGTAATAGCCAGCATAAACAACAATTGCGATTTTTATACAACATGGGCATGCGGTAATCAACCGTGTTCTCATGTATCATGTACACCGTGAGCCTTGTGGATGACGTGGGGACTTTCTGGCTGTTTCTACGATGTAAGACGATAAGGCAAGCGCATTAATCGATTACACAAGAAGTCCAGATTGTTTGCCACTGCGTGATAGTCAAATCAACCAGATTTTAGATGTCAAGCATCCCAATTTGTCCAGTGTGAGTGCACCCTGAGTAGTTATTTTAGCTTATGCTGACAGGCAGCGGACAGAGGTTTTTGTCTGTACATTTAATGTCAATTCCGCAAGGAAGGAACTTTTTTACCACTATACTTATGTGTGTGTGTGTGCATGTGTCTGTGTGCGTGTGTGTATGGACAAACAGTGAATGTCTTTCGTACCGTATGTTCCCTGAACGTGACTGTCTCATTCTGGGGCCTCTCCTCTTGAAATCGCCAAGCTCTGGGTCATGTATCTGACCTGGACTACCTGACTGACTACGACGAATTCTGTAAAAAGCATAACCACCCAAAAAAATGAAGATTACATGATGAGGAAGGCAGGAATGAAAATAATCAAAGCCATCTCGATGAAATGTGGTGGAATTGAGCAAATGCTCTCTGTTAATGTGATTACTTACAAGCCCCAGAGCTTCTTAATGCCTCTTTGACTTTTCCTGTTTTCGAGTGCTATAGGAGAGTCCATTCCAGAGGACAGAGGGGACTGGTCTGACAAGATACATTCTTCTAGCTGCTCTGAACATTCTATCAGACAAGAACAAATAAGAAGTACATAAATTAGGCTGCCGTGCATGACAGCACATCACCTGCACAGTGACTCCTTTGAGAGCGTCATAATCAGGACATACTGAAATGTATCATCAATCCATTTTCTACCCCTTATTTGCTTCACGGTGGCTGGAGAATATCCCAGCTGACCAAGGGCGAAAGCCTGCCTACACTCGGGATTTGTTACCATTCGAGCACAGGGCACATTGCAACAAACAAGCATTCACATCCGAGACTTGCACAACTACAGTCAATGGGCAACAATTGCTCTCAGGCCAGCCGCACGAACATCTGTAATGCTTGGGACTCTTCTTGGAGTCATATCAACAACATGCACTGGTCACCTATGAATAGATGTGTTGTTGATGATGAAATGAAAGCAAGGGCTATGCGTATGTTTACTTGACTGATAGTGGTGCACAGGTGAATTATGCAATACCCACCAGTGTAATAAAGATCATACTTCCCCGGAGATCCTGAGCCAAGTTAGTAAAAAGTGAGAGGGGAAAAAAAAACAGGCATTAGTCACACCCAAAAAGACCTCATATATTGATTGTGGCAATAGGCAAATCGATGAGCCCCAGGCAGGCGCAAGGCTGCTAACTTTTTTAAAATGACTTGCAAAGTGACTAATTCATGTTTATTTAACAGACGCGACTGCATTATCTGCCTTTGTCCACATGTGAGAACAGGACAAGCTCGAATAATGAGGTCACGCCACACCCGCAGCGACCATGCAGTGTTTGTCCTTAATTTGTCTGCGTCATCATCTTCACAGCCTAAAACATGAGTTTAACAAGGGCGGTGCTCGAATAAACTCCTGCAGCTTTCATTATTGTACTAGCTCCTAAAAGAGTTGCGTACAGGCTAGCGTTTGTGTCGCTTGTTATTCCTCAACATGATCCTGCCCCAAACTTACGCCGAGATCATGACAGATGAGGTCACAGACAGAGAGTTTGTTTGTTTGGTTACTTCAGATACTTAACCTCCAATGAAGTGCACATATCATTAAAGCGTGGAGCTCTCGTCCCCTCAGCTTTGAGCTCGGCCTCACCGAGGGAGAGTCTGGTATTTTATTATAGTGTTGCTTTGCATTGCAAAAGACTCTTCCTGCATGACATTAATAAAAACATCTGCCGCTGAACATCCGCCGCAAATAACGGACACAATACGAACTGGATTTTGCTTAGAACATTTCTGTGTGGCTTCCCTTTAATGAAGACGAATTTCCGGTATGGCGACTTGAGCATACAGTACCTAAAACTGGAGCACTGGCACTCCTGTAGCGAACTGTAGCCAGATAAACAAGGAAAGGGAAAAATCCAACAGCAAAGCAAGCAGGATGGATGAGAAAGAGCACAAGAGGAAAGCAGTTGAAGGCACAGTTAGCTGACAGAATTGTTCAGTCAGATGTGAACTGAAATCAAGCCGATTAAGCAGGATGTATTATGAGCAATTGATTTATTATTGTATACTTCACTGTAGCAGTGATGGCAATGGCGAGTGATGAAAAAAGCGGAAAGGGGCGTGGCCTGGACGGGGGCGTGGCTACTTATAAAAGTGGCACTAAACATGCTGAAGAGGAAGTGTATTCAATTTACACACTATTTGAAACTTGAACAGAAAAAAATCCCAAGATTGTTCACTATTCTTTCATGTAAAAATTTGTGCAATTTTGCTTATGCATTCCTGGTGAGCACCAATATGTAACTTCAAATTTGCTGCTCAAAATCAAAACTAAAAAAGGAAACACATTCCCTGCCATATTTAAGATTTGTTCATTACTTGTATTCATAAAGTGTTGTGTAAATGTGATAAAAAAAGCTGTTGATTCTTACCTCATACAGTGACAGTGAAGTCCCACATTGTTTACTATATATGGGTTATGAATGTATTTTATTATATAAAGTGGATGCCTATTTACAGTTTATACAGTTTTTATAAACAACAATACAGTTTCATGAGGTAGAATACTTTATTTTCTCTTCATTTCAAGCTTTTTAGCAAGTGCTAAACGCTTATTGGTCCTCTCCGTCTTTTTCCACTCTCTTTTTAGCCCACTCATCTTGTTTTTTACACATGCTCCAGGCCAGGGGTGTCAAACATACGGCCCGCGGGCCGGAACAGGCCCACAAGGAGGTTCAATCGGGCCCGCAGGATAATTTAAAAGCGAAAAAAATGCATAAAAGACACAGAATTCATATTTTTTACAAGGTGCAATTCATTGAGTATCCGCTAGGGGACACTGTTTTGATCAGATCAGAAGACAACAGCAGCCTCAGTCCGTCACTGAGACAGACCCATGACAGCAGACGCTATCAATAGCACTCTCACATTTACACATTTAATAGCACTCTCCATAGTTTGTAAGGTGTAGGCAGGGATTACATTCAGATTTTATATGCATGTGTAAATGGTTTAAAACTTCCTTTCTTTATAAATCTCGTTTAATCTTAAAGTGCATTTCTATATTTTTCAATACCTATTACTTGTTAAAGTTTGTACAATCAGTGGGATCAGTTGCAATGCGTATATGTGAATGAGAAAAGTAAATTACACATTTGTCGAAGGAAATGTAATGTACTTCATGAAATGTTTTGTAAAAGATATGTTCATTAAATTTCAACATTTTCCTAATGTTCTTGTGCTTCTTTATACCAAAACAAAGGAAAGACATATTGTTTTGGTTATTTATAGCAAAGTATGGTATCATTTTAATGGTCCGGCCCACTTGACATCTACCGAGGCCGTATGTGGCCCACCATGTGAAATGAGTTTGACACCCCTGCTCCAGGCTGTCTAAAAGCGCTTGAGTTGTTACTTTTCAGTAGAAATGTCTGTTTTCAGTGTTTCACCGAGGTTGCGTGACTTGAAAGCTTTCCATCCTCTCGATCCGTATAGAATGGCATCGTCACACACTGTACACAGAGCTTTACCAGCAACATCGAGCTTTTTCACGAAATCCGACACAAGCACAATGGTTCCTCTTTACTGTTTTGTACTGGGGACACAGTCAGCTTTCTGTCCAACCAGTCCCATCGAAACATGTTTTTCAGATCCGCATATATCTGACACAGTTTAGCTTCGTCGCTGAGTCTCGATAACATTCGGCATTCGCGAGAAAGGGGTTTAGGAAGGCGAACACGGATTGGTTGTGATCTGCATTTGCCGATATAGCGACCAATCACAACAAGTAAGACATTGGTTTTAGCCCATATAGGAAGTAACAACAAACGCGGAAAAATCTCATCCCTGATTAGTAACACCTTCCATTACTGCTGCATTAAAGCAAAAGGTGATACTGCCATTGTGTTACTCGTACAAGTACTGACAAGCACAGTACCCATTCAGTCATTATTCGTGTCATCTTCTTTCAGAGATGATTAAGGTGGCTTAGTACTTGTTTACTCTACCTTTGCATTTAGCAGCACATAGAGAATATGGTCCGGGTCGGTCTGGGCTCTCGACTGTAGTGCGTCAGATAAGAACTGGTGCTGAAAGGGAGAGGAATAGACTTTTATACGGATGGATTATCGGTATATCAAAGCACATGTAAAACAGACAGACATGAAATAAAAACAACCCTCTAAACATCACAGTGAATATGTGGAGGTTGTTTGTGAATGCTCGCTCAGAGGCGCACACGCACAACAGGAGGGTAGCGGTGTGCGGAGAAGGGTGGTTTGCCAGGTCATGCTGGGACCATCTGCACCTGCTAGCAAGCCATATAGTATACGGCAGTGTAGGCTTTGCAAAATGGTCATGGCCAATACAAACATTTAAAAAAAAGAAAAAAACGTGCACGGTTCAGAGCCACCATAACCCAACACACATCCACAACATTGGCATATTAAGCAGTAACTATCAGAGCATTAATGTTCTGGAGGTTTAAATATACCGGTAGTGCAGCATCCATTTTCTTAGTCATTTTCAAATCAAGTCACTGCAGAAATTATTTCTTCATTGTCAACTTTGTATCAACCAATCAGACACGACATGACACATTGTTATTCATTCATATCCATTCGTGACAATTCTTCAACACCGCTTTTCGAATACAGTAATCCCTCGTTTATTGCGGTTAATGGGGACCAAAACCACACTCGATAAACGAAAATCCGCGAAGTAGCGTCCAATTAACATAAACGGGTAATTTTTTTTTTTTTTTAAAGTCCGCAAACGGTCCGCGAGAAGCTGCAAAACAACAGCGAGTCACATAGAGCAACATATACAGTACTGTACTCCATGTATATGTTAATAAATAAATAAATAAATAAAGATTTATGTTTGAAAAAACCCGCGATGCACTGAACCCGCGATAAACGAACCGCGAAGTAGCGAGGGATCACTGTATAAACGTGGTTTCTTTTGTCCCTTTAGGGTTACCGTACCGTCCCTTGAGTGAACCAAAATAAGTACACGTGTCGCGTATTTGCCATCCCTTTATTTACTATAGTATCATATGACTGTCCCTCTAAGAAGGGGAAAAAAAATTCAGTCCTCTGGTCTCTCGACGCCAAGCGCAAGAGACTTTTAAACATGGGGGGTAGGGCACGAAGCGAGGAGGGTAAGGCATCCCTTGGTGGTGGTCGAGCGGGGTCATGCAGACAGAGCTGCTTAGACCACTCATCAAAGCCATGCCACACACAGCGTCACAGCAAGCAGAGGTGCACACCAAAACCGTCGGTAACGATGTCATTGGAATACTTTGAAATTTGCTTTTCCTGAATATGAAAAGTCGACTTGACTCATTTTATGCTGCGCTTGTGACAGCTGATAATGAGAAGTATATGTGAACACCTTTTTTTTAACCTCTGACTCACCATATACTGTACAGTTTTGTCAGTGAATGCGTGTGGACCCCTGCTGGCAGATCTGTACCGCTTATAATGGGGCTTGGAGGACTTCAAGACGGCAGAAAGCACATTTTGACTGACAAGCAGCAGAAGCACCGGGAGCGGGGGTCGGACTAAATGCTTACCATCACTGTGGGCCACATACAGAGCTAAATGCCAACCCAAAGTGACAATAAAGGTAGAATGACAAGAGGTGGATGGTAAGACATCATCAAGAAAAGGTCCCTAACAAACTGCCAAATTATATTTGGACCGGGGTGAACACAAATAGGCTTGTTTTCTGGTCCTTATTCTTTTTTGATAGTTTCCCCCTGGAATACATCAATAAATATGACTGCTCCTCGAATACTGAAAAGTGAAGGAACAAAAGACTGCTCTTTACCCATTGAAGAACAAATGATTAGACGTCGGGTTTTCCAGCACTGATCCCCGGTGAACCAACTCTCCAATTGAAAAGTTGATTATGTCTTAGAAACTTAATGAATGTGTGTCTAATTAGCTAAATTGTAGGTATGTAAAGGTTTCCTCTCTTCTTGTCCTCATGACTGTACAACCTATGTGCACCCCGTTAGGATGTTTTATGTGGTGTAATGCTGTAAGAAAGGTCCGGTTTAGTTACTTTCATATTAGTATATGTACTGTATGTCTAACCTGGTGCAACAGATATGAACACGGTCAATGTTGTGTTTTGTTTCTTACCTTTCGAATCAGATCCTGGTCCTCCACCACACCCAGTTCTCTGCCGATTGCCTGGGCAATACGTTTCCCTGCCACTAGGTTGCCCACCAGCATTGATGCTGGACCGACATCCACTGCACAGATCAGATCCGACCATTTTTGGCAACACCATCATTCAGTTGAGGAGTTGAATGGTTTCATTCAACAAACTCACCAGGCTGTTTCTGCCGTGGTTTGGGCATGTTGGTGACGCAGGTGTGTGGGCACATGAGTATGTTGCAAGGGTGCAGGTTTCCTTCCAGGAAGTTCTGCTTGGTTTCGCAGATGTGGATGCCGCCGAGGGGTGTCTTTGGAAGGGTATTGGCAGGCACCAGTGCAAGGCAGTATAAACCCACCTGGTGGATACTGTCGATGGCCTGTGGGGAGAATGTGCATCATGACATACACTGCGGTGCTAATCTACATTGTTGAAACCCTCTCTTTGCTTTAATGCCGAATGGGGAGGGGTAAAGAAACTCAATTAGCATCTCCTTTTTTTTATATTATGCAAAGCCAGCCACTAATGACGCAAGACTAGACATAAAACTCTCAAGCAATGTCCATCATGTGGCGGCTGGCACTCAGTGCTGCTTCTTGGGAAACATCACAGTCAAATGCACCTAAAGATTCAAATTGAAAGTTCACAAAAAGCAGAGCACTCCAGTCTAATCAAGCCAACTGCTATGGAACAACAAACAAGAACTACAAACTTCCCAAATGAAAACAAGTACCAGCACTACAGTCAAAGTTTCCTTGTATCCTCAGCCTAGTGCTTAGATGTGAGTCTGCTTACTTCACACAAATATCTTGGGAATATTTTTCACTCACTATCATTCCAAAACAAGTGCCACAAAAACACAAAGAGACACGCAGGCAGAGTTCCTTCGTTGATGCTCGATAAAATGAGGTCAAGTACAGTAATGGCTTGTCATTCATTTATTCATCTTCCGAACCGCTTTATCCTCACTAAGGTCGCGGGGGGTGCTGGAGCCTATCCCAGCCGTCTTCGGGCAGCAGTGGCTTGTCATACAAAGCACATTATGTCACTCCCAAAACTAACATTTCACCGTAAAATTTGGTGGATCATCAAACATCTGAGGCGTTCCCATTGGTAGAGAGAGAGAGAGACCTTGACATACCTGCAGGACTCGACTCATCCACTGGAAGCTGTCCTCCTCACTGGCATCAGGCCGTTGTTCTGCTACGATCACGATCCTCTCATCGTAAAAAACAGTCACTGAAAACACAGCGATCCTAGACAAGAGTCGGACGGACGACACATTACACATTAGTATTACACGTTTCATGTTAGCAAGCAGGTAGGGACTCACCTCCCCCTGTAAACTGTTTTGACAGGCTCCACGGCGAGAGCGGTGGCCACCAAGTCGTCGGCGTTGTGGCGTCGCCGACTCACCATCAGCAACCCCTCAATCTTGCCCACAATGAATACCAGACTGCCCTGTGGAAATAACAGAAGGAGCACCTCAGCACCTGCGAAACGTACACTTAATGTCAGCACTTTATTTCTCGGTGCTTGGGACTTACTGGGCCGACAAATCCAAGCAATCCAGTTCGGGTAAAGGGAACTTCCCCTAAAGGCGCTCCAGAATGGTTGACAGGGATCACCTAAAGTGGCAAAACATTAGATTGGGGTCGATGACACCGTATCCAACTGGGCACCCTCCAATCGTCCATGATACTGCAATCGGTAAAATCCGCATATCTGGTACGAGCAGCGTTTTGTATCACTGCCCCTCAACACAACTGCAAAGTAGAGTTGAAGTTAAATTGTGCCTTGAGTGACATAAAAATCTAAGAAGGGTCACAACTTCATCAAACTTGACTAAAGAGGCACCAGTTGCAGCCAGGCTTATTTATTTTGCGGAATTATTTCTACTCAATTTTACTTTCCCACGTGTTCTGAAATGCACTTTCCACACATGGTTATGAGCATTTATGCTTAAAAAGATGTGCCTTCAAATAAATGTGCTGGGTTCCGCTTTTATAAGAGTTTTTGGAGGAGAAAAAGATCATTTTGAGAAGATTGCTTCAACTTGAGCTTTGACAGACCTCAAAAGTGTTCTTGGTGACCCCAGGAAGACCGTAGTACATGGTGCCCCCCGCTCGGGAGCTGATCACAATCTCTCCTATTTCGTCAGTTTTGCACATCTGAGGAGAGCCATCTGGTTTCACGATGCACATCAGAGCTGAAATATATATTATGGATGGATCAACTCTGGGCAAGTATAACTTTGTGTTAGGATTTTGCCGGTAGTTAGTGCATGCAGCCGTGGTCACAGACGAACCTCCAGGCATAATGTGGCCGACATCTTGAACAGTGAGAGCCGAATTCTTGTCCTCCGTGTTCACTCTGATCACGCCGTGGCTCAGTCCGCCCATGGAGAGGATGGCCCTGGCTGGCAGGGGAGCTCCTCGCGCCCCAGGTCTGCAGCGGAGCCGGTGGAAGAAGTGATCAAATTTCCCAAATTTGACCATGTGGCGACAAAAAAACAATCATACTTTGTCAGCACATAACCAACATATCCTCAATTCTTTGTTTATACTTTGTAAATATTGAAGCTTGGGATAACAATTTTCATGAGTGCACGCACCGCTGGCTGAGTTCACTTGAATGAGTGTCCCAGCCTCGGCGGTCACCAGGCCCAACGGTCATGCAATTGGACGCCAGAGCGTGATGATGAACGAATCCTGCATTTTCCTTTTTAACTGGATTTTACATTGACCGCTGGACACAATCATCGTATGGACTTAATCAAGAATGGATTGCAGTACAAATTGATGAGTTCTTGGGACTTTTTACTGCACTTTGAACATGCTGGACGAGTGTGTGCGTGACCAGCAGGACCTGCGTGAATGTTTTGTCAGGATTTGCAGGCATCGGAGGTGGCTGAAGCAACATTAACAAAAGCGAGGCAGCCGAGATAGGCTATGGCTAGGCTAAGGTAAACGCTAACCACTCAAACTCCACTGCTGAGCCTCTGCCTCTGATGCCAGATCGATAACACACAAAACAGGTGATCTGGAAGTAGGACTCGCAGAAGATCATTGCTAAATTCTTGACTGTTGCATTTATCAATCACGGAAACCTGGCTACAGGCTTCATGGAAAGCTGGCTACAGGCTCAGATACCACATACTTCAGTGCAACTGTACTTGAGGCTAACCGCAGTACAAAATGAACTTTCATCAGCAGATTATGACGTCCAGTAATGTACAGACTTGTTGGAAATGTGGCCTTTGAAAATGTCTTCACATTAAAATCACCATTCGCACTAAAATGTTTGGGATACTGCATTTATTTTAAAATGTGTGTGTGTGTGTGTGTGTGTGTGCATATATATATATGGGGGCAATTTGCATTGTTGAAAGGTCACTGCTGAATAATCTTTTTGTGATTTATTCTGTGTTGCATTAATAGGAAATATATACAGTAAAACACTCCCATGCGCAGTCGTGCTCTTCTGTTTCTGACAGAAAGTTAAAAATAGGAAAAGAAAATGTTCAGCAAGAAAGGAAGGGCATAAAATACATCATTTTAATCTGCCAATCTGTGTTGTGTTGACATTTGTCAAATGCTGTTTTAAAAAAAAATCATGACGGGCCGAACAGTGAATAATGTTCGGCCACTTTACACTGACTAAAATAAAATATCTATGATGAAGCTGGTTGGCTTCTCTACCACCAGACAGAGCAAGTTTTCTGCGGGGAAATCCCACGTTCTGGTTCTTGCAACAGGCTAGCTAGGTTGGGCTTCCCACCAATACCACGGAACACAACACCAGAAGTTCATGTTGTCCTTACATGAACCGATGAGAACAACCACAACAGTCCAGATGCGATTGATCATAAATTTATTCTTAACATGTTTTCAAAAGTAGTTTGAGCACAAGTGCATATCAAAATGGTAGCCCTTCGTATTAATTAGTTCCCAAGAAGTCGCTCTAGGTTTCAAAAAGGTTGGCAATACCCATGCAGTAGTCTACTTAATTGCTCTGTAACATTGGTTCTGCATTTCTTTTTCATAGTGAACCTTAAGTTAGTTTTTTCTTCACTGTCTTTCCGGCTGGCGGGTCTTTGATGACGACATCGTTTCTGAAGGAAGCCCTTTGCGTTTCTACATGATTTGTTTTAATAAAAGCAATTTCATTTTACTGTGGACAAGGACAAAAAAATGGACTGTATTATTATTACTATTATTATTATTATTATTGTTGTTTGAGTCTTCTTACACTGTACAATAGCAGACTTGACTGTATA
>CAAKHF010019953.1:4585-17470 GCA_901007745.1 Hippocampus kuda | reverse complement strand
CTGACAAAACCTGGTGACACACGGAGACCTTTATATAAGTGTGCGTGTGTGTGTGTGTGTGTGTGTGTATGTATATTTTTTTTTCGCAGAGAATTGATGGATCATAATATGACACTGGTCAATAAATTGCTGCTACTTTTTTAAAATCAGAGATACAAATACCATTTTTTAGGTGAACTGTTTGAGCTGATTTAGAATCTGCTTGGTCTTTTTTTCTAGCACACCAGGTTTTTATAAAAACAATAATCTAATATCAATATAACATGCAACATAGTAATATATTTCATAATATTTGTTAAGGTGTTAGGTTCAGCAACAGGTGGACTCTTTTTCAGATGTGTGAATTACAATGCATGGTAAAAGCACAAGCATTTATATCCTTCCTTCATCCTTTTTCCGATCTGCTGATCCTCACAAGGTTTACAGGCGTGATGGAGCCTATCCCAGCTGTCTTCAGGCGTGGTACACTCTGAGCTGGTTGCTTGCCAATCACAGGGCACACAAAGACAAACAAACATTCGCATTCATAATCACACTATTTCGAGCCTTCAAACAACCTACAGTGCATGTTTTTGGAATGCGGGAGGTAACAGGAATACCCAGAGAAAACCCATGCAGGCACGGGAACATGCAAACTGCACATAGGCAGGCCGGAATCTAATTTGAGTTCAAACTCCGGACCACTGTACCGTGAGGGGACAAGCTAACCAGTCGAACACCGTGCCCCCAGCCTAAAAACAAAAAAAATGAAAACGTCTCAAAAACCTGATGTTTCGGGAAAAAAAGGAAGTGTATCTTAAATCCGCATCGAACTTATGTTTAGGGACTCTAGAGCCATCTCTGATTAAAATTTTCAGTTGACCAGTGCGATCAACCCCTATCATTGTAAAGCGGGAATTCAGATTCAAATTTTCCATGATAGTAATAAGTAAGAATATTACACAATTAACATCATCAAAGTCTGATTGTAAACAATTTGAAAGGCAATAAAGACAACACTATACATGACGAATAGTGAATGACGAACGTGCTCGGCAATTTTCGGCAATTTTCGCCAACTTCGACATCAGACGCTCCCAGACTGCTTTATGTCTGGTTGTGGAGCCCAAAGATCTACAGGCGTAGACACAACATTGAGCGGGCTGACTAATTGCTGCTATGCGTCAACGCGTCCGCCATAATGAATGTGGCAGCTTGAATAAAATGATCGTCATAAAGTGCCAAAAGTCCACAAAGTTAGTGCCGCTGATTCTATATTATTTGGGGAACAGTTAAGCATTAAATTAATGTATTTGATTTTTAATCTGTTGACTAGAAATGTTTACTTATTGTTTAGGATAGAGATAAGTGCCCAACCACTGAATGTATTTTCGCAATGATTTCATCAGTGGCCACAGGTGAAGCGCAGGGTCAACAACCATTTTGTAAGGGAGAGCTACTTCTTGGGTACTGATAATGCAAAGCGCTACTAGTTTTAGACACATGTTTGAAATGACTAATTTGCTCAAAATATCCTTAATAATATGCTTTTTTTTGTTTTTATTATTAATTACAGTATATACATTTAAGTGAAGACACCAATCATGTTAAAGAAGTCTCACAACAATTACAAAAGAGATACAAGCCAATATACAACATTTTAGATTGTAAGCATCTTCAAATCTCTGCCAGTGTTGACATTTTCAAATGATCACTTAGACAACATGTTTGAAAAACAACAACAATATAATGTTCTATCGCTGGTGACCTATTTTTAGAAGAGGCCTGTGGGCTGCTCATGTGGTCCCTGTGGGCACCATCTTAGTGAGCCCTGGTGAAGTGGCAAATTTGCCTGTACGCCATGCAGGCTGTGTGGGTTCACTTCTCACTTATGACTTGTGCGAATGTGAGTGTGAATGGTTGTCTCTTGACCAATCGAGGATGTCGTCCACCTTTACTCTCTATGACCGTGAACAGGATAAGTGCAATTGAAGAAGATGGTTGGAAGGATTCCATTCATGTCTACAACTGTGATGTTAAATATTAATCTGTGTCTAGAATAAAAACATCCTGAAATATATTTGTGATGGATTGGTGTTTATGAATTAAGATCACTTTGTTGACGTTCAACTGATTTCGGTATGTTCTTTTGATATTCACTGGTTTATGTTGATTTGTGTCAAAAAATAATCCACTGCCCTGATACAGCATAAAACACGTTTGCATCAATCAAATGATTTAGTTGAGTTCAATTTGCTTAATCATAAAAACTTTGTTGTCTGACACCAGGACTTCAAAGTATTGGCCACAAAGTCAGCAGGTCCTATTCGCAAAATGATAACAGCCACTTACAATCAAAGTCTGTGTGCAATCATGAGATCTACCTGTAGCTTTGTGTGTAACGGCTGCTACGTCTCCAAGCAGCATCTTCACTGTTGTCTCCCCTTTGTCACATCCACTATGGCGGCAACGTCAACGTATGATTTAGCGATCAAGACAGTATCTTTGTATACAATGGTGGTGAAGACCACGCTCGGGCGCCATATTGCGCAGCACTCCTGCTCCCGGCCAGCCCTTCCTCTCCTCTTCTCTGCTCTCCTCTCCTCTCCTCCCTCCAGCCTGGGTCCCGGCACAGAGCGAGCCACAGCTGCGGTGCAGGGGAGGCTACACTCAAACTGAACAACGATACTGTTGGGAAGGACCGGTGATACAGCAAAACCAAGAGCCACATCGTGGAAATTCAATGGGATGGATTAAACCCTTTTACGCCACCGTTTAGTGATCGTATGGGGACTTACGTCACGGTGCCACGGATAAAAGGTCGCTTCATTAGTAGTTTTCTTTGAGAGAGGAGAGCAGAAAACGTCTGAGTGTTTAGCTTGTGTTTAGCTCAGCGGTGATGGATACTTGAAGCTAGCTAGCCGACGTTACTTCTCTGCCAGGCGAGTAGCGGTTGCTATAAATTCGCTCGGTTGCTCGTCTGTCGCCCTTGTTTAACACGCCTGGTGTTTGTAGTACACAATATGATTGCTCGTGATTAACAAAATCCACAAACCGAAAACGCCGGTGAATTACTACTGGTATCAGCTGACGCTAGCTCGTTAGCTACACGTAAAGCGGCCACCAGCTTCGTGTGTCAGTCTAACATTTAATCGCGAGAGAGTGGCTGTAGCCAGAAGTACAGCTTTATTAGATATTTAAGAAATATTGATAATTATCATTTTCTCTTTTTTTTGGTCTTGTTGTCCGTTCATCGTAGTTTCGTCAAAACGGCGGCGTTAACGTGCTTCAACTTTGTTACATACTGTCAGAGACCAACTACCCCCCGGATTTTCTTAAAATGCATCATCCGGACCCCACTGGAGACTCTGGCAGTGTTAGAAAGATGGCGCAGCCGGCTGTCTTTCACAGAAGGGGTAGCAACACAAGCAGCGGGAGCGGCTCCTCGCTGTCAACACCGGTGGTCACCAACAGTCACGGCACGGCTGCTGAAGAATATCAGCCCTCCCTGTTGATTCAGTGCCAAACTCCTGCAGGCTCATCGTCCCCAGGTCCCCACCATCCTCCTTCCCACAGCCTAAATATACATTCCCAGGCCACACAATCTGCTGGGGCTCAGATGAAAAAGAAGAGTGGTTTCCAGATCACAAGCGTGACTCCTGCGCAGATATCTGTGAGTACCAACAACAGTATTGCGGAGGACACCGAGAGCTACGATGACCTGGATGAGTCCCACACGGAGGATCTATCGTCCTCAGAAATCATGGATGTGTCCCTTTCACGAGCTAATGATGTAGTTGGAGCAGAGAGAAGCTCCTCTGAGGAGACCCTGAATAATTTTCACGAGGCTGAAACTCCGGGGCTGCTGTCACCAAACCAGCCTTCACACCCCCATGCTCTGAATCAAGCACCACAGCAGGGTGGTTGTATGGTTAATGGGACTGTGCACCGTCATCCTCATCATCAGAACCATGCCCAGGGATACCCACTGCCTTCTGGGTCAGTAGGTGCCTCATCTACCCTTGCCTCTGTAATTCAGAAAATGCCTTCTAATGTTGGGGTCTCTCAAGAGGCTGCCCCTGCAAACATTGTTTCCCAGCCTGTGGGGATGGTGGGCCTGGGAGCCGCTCCTGGAATGCACAGCTCCGCTACAGGCGCTGCAGTTAGTATAGTTAATCCCCAGACCAGCAGTGTTAGTAATGTGAATATGTTGAGCTCTGCCAATGTGCCTGTGAAGGGGGGAATAAGCACGAGTGCGAGCAACAGCTCCGTAGGGTTTCCTCTCAATGCGAAAAGCGGTGGTGCGGGTGGTGGAGCTGGTTCTGCAGCATCTGGAGGCAACCTCATGAGTAACGCCAATAACACCATGATTCAGCAACAACAAACTCTCAACTCCAACATCTCCTTGACTACTAGAACCACTTCTGCTGTTACTATTGCCAGTGCCTCTGGGGGGCCGTGTCTCTTGAGTGGGATCCAGGGAAGAGCCGGTTCTGCTGCGCTGCAGTCAGTGAGCACCCCTGTTGCCGTTTCAACTATTCCTGCACCAGTGGTCGCTCCCACCAGTTCTCGCTTCAGGGTGGTGAAGTTGGACTCAAGTTCTGAGCCCTTCAAGAAGGGCAGATGGATGTGCACTGAATTTTATGACAAGGACACCCCAACCTCCGCCTCCTGCTCATCCGCATCTGATGCCGGCAGCACGCGCCAGTTTGTCTCTGAGAACTTTTCTGGGTGCTCAGAGCGGGAAAGCACAAGTGGTAGCTCTGTGAGTAGCACCATGAGCACAGTGAGCCATTATATGGAAAGTGTTTGTGGTGGTGAGACTGGGGGACCCCCGATTTCCCAACATGCACAGGATTACGCCTCCCCTACTCAGGGTTTCCAAGCAGTCCCTTCCAGTGGCTTAGTCGGCGTGGGCGTGTCTCAATCACAACCTCTTATAAACACACAAGACGTCACCCATTCCCACATCAAGACTAACATTGTTTCCTCGACTCCCTCAAACATGAATCCGCCTGTACCTGTGCAAGGCCACCCGATCACCAGTGGAATGCCGATTTCGGCTGTACCCCAAGAACATCTTACCTACGCCCAGGCAGTTGCGAATCAACCCCCAGGCTCCACACAGGGCCCAGTGGGGGTTCAGCAGCATCAGCTTGGCTACGCCTCACTCCCCCAGCATCCATCTGCTGCCTCAGTACAGATGAGACCCCCCGAGTACAGCCAGTCACATCAAGGTATTCCCCAAGCTCCTGCATCGCAGCATCTATTGAACCAAGCCGGACTAAGTTCTTCAGGGCAAGCTAATGGAGCGTGTCAGATGATGGGGGGCCTCCAGCAGTCCCAGGTCATCCTCCAAAGTCAACCCCAGCAGCCCGCATCTCTCCAGGCTACTACCTCCAATGCAGCCTTTCATGTTGGCGCTGCAGGTCAACAGCCTGCGAGCCACGCTGCCCACCTGGATTGCCAGCAGCAGAAATCACAGTCCCTACCAACACAAGTCCAAAACATTGGTCTTTGCACCCAGTTGCCCACTACGATTCAGAGCCAGGTGTCCGCACCTAGCGTGCCTCCATCTAACTCCGACCCCCATGCCCTGCCACAAGTTCTCAGTGTCGGGAACAATAGAATGCTCCCACAGGGTGTTCCCCAGCCCCAAGACCTCAGCAGTGCACAGGCCCTGGCCCATGCTGCCCAGGCTAGTGCCCTCTATGCTAGTCTGCCCACTTTCACTACCACTCAGCTGCAGGATGCCCAGCGACTCCTCCTTCAGCACCAGTCGGCTCTGCTGGGATTGCCGAAGGTTTCCGGAGGGCACCCGGGATCCGGATCCAACGCTGGCCAGGGTCAAGAAGCTGAAGGCAACGCTGCCATCGCCAGTGCCTTAACTGCATCAGCTGGCCTAAAAAATCTGGAAGGAGAGGAGGACGGGTAAGAGACTTTCTTTCTTTTCTGCTCCCTTCATTTGCCTTGAACACCGTTAATTGAAGGTTGTTTGTTGACCCGCTCAGCATTTGAGTGCAGAGCTGCAGGGGTTCTAATGCTCCCTGTCATTGTCCCAGCTGTGAGGGAGGAAGAGCCTTATTAGTTAGTCAATTAGTAGACAGTGACCAGGCTCCTACAATCTGATCTTGTCCTCTTTTCAGTGGGACATAATGCAGGGCTCAGATGGCTGTGACACATCTTGTCTTTATCAAGTTGACGTGACGTTCTTACTTAGCATGCCCACTAGAATCCTGATCGACCACGTTAGAGAGCATGACTTCTGTTGGGTCTCCTTGTGTTGTCATGCAGCAATTAGAAAAGCAGGTTTTCAAGCAAAGGCTTTTGCGAATTCTCCTATCCGTGGGTGACCTTTTGAGGGAAGAGACTTACTCGTTCACGCCTTACACCTTCAGTGAAAGCTTATTGATTTCATTAAGCGCTCACTCTTGTCACACTCGCGCTTTACCCGCATCTGCTGTCCCTCTTCTTCAGTCCTAACATAATTCTGTTGTAGATAATATGCCCGATTTAAATATTTTCTGATGAAATACAGATATGATCTATAGGAAAACACTCAAATTTTATTTTATTTTTTTCCTTTTCACCCAAATTCAAAAATATGAATTACATAGCCACTGGATGGTTTGGAGCATATTAGCCAGATTTCCCTTGTGTGATTTAATGGACCCTGAAGGTTGGCTAATGTTATCACATGACGTCTAACGCTGAGGAATGTGAAATCTTTGGGGATCAGATGGATTATTGTCACGGATGATGACCAGAATTTGGGGCAAAGTAAAGCCCTGGTTACAATTGAGAAAATTGCCTTCCGGAATTGTGATCACGACTCAACTTCTGTTTTTAGTTGAATTTTTCAGAAGACAGATGCTGCCATTCATAACCAATGTCGGTGGTGAACATGGGTTAAAGTGAACCACTAATACCTCAACCTGGCAAACAATGCAAGTATACATAATCTGATATATTTGAACTACAATGCTGTTGTCACGCTAAAAGATAACCATGGCTAAGCAATGAGAAGTTTAAATTGCAGTTTCCCATAGACATCAATAATGGGGAATATATGACATGTCATATGACATATATGTCTCTTTTCGCGCGAGGATGGGGTTTGTTTTGCTCCTTTTTGTTTGAGTAATTTGCATATGTTTTATGAGGCCACTGATGGAGCAAATTAATGCATGACAAAAACAAACCGTTATTTCTCCACACAGCTTGCTTTTTTTTTTTTGTCTCGCCATTAATGGACTACAGTAGGCACATTGTCTCTATTTTAGGCAGTAACATGACCAGTTTGGGGGTCTGGAGTGTGAAAGTTGTTATACCTTTTGCTTAACTTGCAAAATCATAATTTCATTCATTGTCAACAAACTACACTTTTTTTTTTGCTACCTAAGGAAAAAGGGTGTTCTGTCATTTTCAGATGAACTGATCGACCCCTATATTGAGAAGATTTTATGTTTCTCTCCAAAGTGCTGAGAGCAGTGTGATTTTAACTCGGTGGGAGTGAAGTTTTGAGGCTACAGACTGGGTACATGTTGTTCTGTTGTTAAATACTGAAGGCAAAGTGTTCACAGTGTGTGCTGATTGTATAGGAGACATTGGGGAGAAGCTTTCACTGTCTGGACAGAAATCTGTTAGTAATTTTTGCTTACTTAATCGAGTTTTGTCAGCAGTGGTCTTGTATAAACATGCAAGTTCTCCTGCCTTTAACCAAAAATGTTGAAATTGTTAAGCGCTGTTGCATGTCTGGCTACTTGATAGTCGGTCAAATTTAATTGACTAAAGTGGTGCGGCAAGATATTTTTTGATGAAATTATTATCTTTTTTTTTTGGGGCCCTACACTCAAACGTGGCCATTTACCAAGAAACAAATTTGATTGTTATTATTTTGTTTAAACTATGGTTTGCCATTCTTGGTTTCATAGCCAGAGCTTGTAAATGATCATTTTATTTGTTGTAATGTTTTCCCCATTATCCGAAAGCTTACAGCCAAATCTACAGCCACTCTTGGCACACAGCAATCAAGGTTTCAGTCTGCTCATTGTAAAGGAGCCAGTCCCTCTCATCATCATGATAGTCTTCATCTGGCAGGAACATACTTGTAGCAGTTTCCTGTGGCGGGGAGGTCTGTGGGACAGTAAGTACAGTACATGCACAATAAGTGTTGTTGCTACTGTCAACATTATTTGCGGACTTTATTAGGGAGTCGGGGATCCAATGATAATAAATTGGGGAGTCAGGGATCCTGTGATAATAAGTCAAATCTTAATTATGGTGTGACTTTTAAAATTTGAGATTGCATTGATTGTATGAGTATGTGAGAGGATTTGTTGAGATTTATGCATTTGCTGTACGCCCAATAGTCATGATGGTTGCTTTGTGAGGGCTGACTGGACTGCTGATGGTTGAATGGTGTGGTTATGGCGCAATGGTGACCAAAGGGAGAAGTCAAGTTGGTGATGTGATGAAAAATCATTCCACTCATAATTGGAGGTGCAACAATTCAGCGATTAATTGACAACTAATCAATTATAATCGGAAATATTTCAAAAATCAGCTACCGGTAATTGTTTGGAGACCTTGTTGAACTAAAAACTGCTGAAATTCATTGAATTTCAGTTCCTCAACAATAAATATTCTCAGATTGATGTAGACCTTCATGACAGAAGTCTGATTATCTTTGTGTTTAATCCAAAGAAGACATTTCTAAACCTCTGCTTTGGAAACCAATAAGGTGGGGGACGTTTTTAAGTTTTATGGCCCAACCCTGTAAACTGAATCATAATTAGTTTGTATGTGCAGATTCTTTGCTCTCAATATGAAATAATGTCCTCCTATCTTCAAATGGAATTTTTTTTACTCCATTTCATTGATTCAATTAAAACATAATCAATAGATTAATTGATTCTAAAGGTAATCGTTAGTTACAATCCTACCCGTAATTCTCTTTATGAGAGGGTGTGCTTTTGTTTATGGTTTGCAACTTGTAGTCACTGGGGTTCAAAACTTTTGACTCTGTGGTTGGTCTGCAATGTGAGTGCATGCCATTCATTATTTTCAAGGTTGGAGTGATACAGTAGTGGTGCTAGACACATCGCTGTCAGCTGATTGGTAGACTGTGACCTCTGTACAGCAAATGGGGGTGGGGGGGCGGTGGTTGGAACTACTACAGAGCACGACACAGCAAAGATCCAAAGCACATTGTTGTCTCTTTTTACAGGCCATGTCAATCAGCAGCTGTGTGTCCTATTCCATTTATTTGTTGAATTTATTATGATATGCTGTCTCTTGGCCTTTTAATGAAGCAAATGTAAAACCATTTGCATATTTGTTCAGATCAGATCGGCATCATCTGTCGAACTCTGTGTGTCAGCAACGAGGATGAGCATCTGCAGAAAAGCGGGTCTGATATTTGATTGACGAAGGTTTATACATGCAAGGAGAATTTGGTTTCCATTCAAATTGTCTGGTTGCATTCGTCCAACTTTTAAAAAGTCAAACCCAGTAAATTAAGGTGACTGGATGCATGTCTGGTTTCTTCAGATGTGCAAGTCCATTTTTTTTTTTAAATTAATGTGCATGCCTGTAAATGTACTGCCTGAGACAGAGTGTTGTTCAGCGCTATCCCCTTTCACACTGCTGTCAGATTTTTTTGTCACTGTTCCCTACTGACACAGTATGGGAGCTTCAATTTGACTTGCCTGTTTCCCGGTTCACGATGTCGTGTCAGAGGCATGTGAGAAGCAGAAACGTGGGCTGTGTGAGCAGATATAGTGGAAAGCTGGGAAAGGGGTGTTAAGTTTAACACCGGAGAGGCCACCATGCTCCCTGCACGCAGGTTATGTGTTTATTAGCCTTTCCATGGTACCAAAATCCTGACGTGCCGTCATAAAGCACTTGCAAATATGTAATAATAACAGCAAAACCTCAAATCATTTGAAAAACAGTGGAATCGTAGATGACAAAACATGGATCTTTAAATTTGTAGTATTTTCATCCCAAGTCATCCCAAACATTTGGGCGGTTGAGGATTTTAAAGTGAAATTATTAGATACAGTATGCGTTTTCTAATTTCTATGCTCTGTTATACGGTAGTATTGCTTGTTGCTGTTTTGACACTGAATTAGTCATCAATAATTAGATCAATCATTATAGCGTGTTCACCAAACGCGAAGCGATCTTTTGCCTTGTGATCCCTGCGTGGGTTGAGCCTGGTAGTTGTGTACTCACTGAACGTGATTATACTTAATTTCATACTGTACATATTTTACAGGTGGGACTAATAAACAGCTTGAAACGAGATGTTTGCTATCTGACAGTATCAGCACTAAAAATATATGGCAGTGTTTCATTTTTCAGGGGCGGAGTGTGTTGATTGGGAGATTTTAATCGTACCGGTATACCGTGCCAGTGTTTGTGGAAATAAAAAATACTCTTTACAAGTGAAAAGATTTGCAAGTGATGTTTTAGAACTGAGCGGAACGCTGTCCAAAAAGAGTCTTGTTTTGCTGATCTTGTACCAGGCGGTTGAAAAGCAGTATAATCTTGTCCCTGGCGTCGCAGGCAGCCAGTGCATACTGGACCTGTTGCTCATTGTGTTGAGCTCAGTGTGATCCCCACAATTCACACACAGAGGAAGTGACCCAATCTGACCCAACACAACTTAGTCAGGCCTACTGAAGCTGATTGAGACCATGACTACACAGCACACACGACCAGATGGAACTAGACTGAGCATTGCCGGGGCAGCTCGGTTAAATCCTCCTATTCTCTTGCTTAGTGGATTCTTTTGTTGTGGGTTACGCATTTAAGTTTGCGCTGCCAAAATCCTAATGTGGTATAGTCATTTCTTTTGAGACTTTTTTTTTTCTTTTTCAAGGGCAGGACAAAAATGTACTGTGTGCGTCTAATCCCTATGCTGTTTTTATATTGTTTTGAGTATATGCAATATTCTGAAACTTGCAAATGTACAAATGTTTACGGGTGGTGTTTTTCCTCACTTCAAATTTTAAATTTGGTCCAGTTAGACGTGACGAGAGAATCTCCAAAAGTAAACAACATTTGTTATTTGTTTTACAGTGGTGTCCCCCCTCCCTCCATTCTCACTACACAGGCCAACCTAGAGAACGCCAGAAATCAACAACAGAGCAGCGAGCTACGTGCTGTGTTAGTGTTTATGTTTGCGATCTATTAAAGCCCGCCTCCAGTGTCAACGGTAGGATGAACAAGGAAATCCTGTGCAGTTGTCGTGGGGCCTCGTAACAATGGAGGTTAAAAGCTTTCGCAGATGCTGGGTTTTTTTTTTTTTTTTTTTTTTGGTGTCTGATCTCAGACAGGATTGTCATTGCGTTTCCACCCTGAATTCCGTCTTTAGTCTGACATTGCGCTGTCCATCCTAACCAAAATCTGTCACGAGAGACCAACATTCCAAAATGAAGCGAACTAGCATTTAAGAAAAAAAAAAGCTCTCAACCCATTCGAACAAATCTATTTAAATCATGTTTTTTGTGTGTTTCCTTGTAGTCTTTGCCTCCTTCCATCTGATGGTTTGTTCATCCATCAATAAACAGTATTGTTTTAGTTAGAGTGCAACGGCGGTACTAATGACTCGTAATGGATGATAATGGCTAGTATTTTAAGCCATTCATTTAGGAGAAAAATGCTCTCCCATGCAACCTCTGCACAGACATGGCAACGGAATTTCATTTTGACTGCTTGCCAAAAAAAGCAGACAAAAGCTGAATTTGAAGTGATCCTTAACAAAAATATTGTTCAACTTTGATTGACACTTCTAGCTGTTATCATTTTGAGATTCTCATTTAGCTAAATTCCCATTACAAGTTAACCAAGACTAAAAAAATTGTTGTTGTTATGCAGTGCAGTTGTGCACTAGTTTGACCACAATATTAAACACAGCAATACCCTTATGGAAGGGTCTGTCAAAATGGAGGACTATTGTCTCTAGATTTCTCTTATGGCAGATGTTTTGATAGCTCTTACACATTGAATCTCATTAGATCTCGCAAATTATCATAATGTTGTGGCTTTTTGACATACTCAACACTTTGGCTTTATCAGTCCATTTTTCACTGATTAATTGCAGGAACAAAGAAAAAAAAAGGATTTGACGCTGGTGAAACTGAAAAGTGAATCAATGTTCTTGTTTTTTTCTGGAACGGAAGAATCTCCCAATTCCATTTACAAAATTACTTCTGTGTTGAGAAGATTGTGATGCTGCCCTCCCCTGCTGATGTAGGTTAAACTTCCCAGAGCTGACTTCACGTTGTTTAGACTACAAACGAAACAGGGCTGAATAATGCCCCTGCTGGTTGCAGCAAAGCAGTGCACTCGACGTAATCAACTGTCTCAAGAAAAGCTTCACCAACAATTGTTTCCTCACAATCGACCTAATAAGCAATATGCCACAGAATGGATGTTTGTCCTTTTTTTTCCCAATTATTTGCCCTTTCCAACCAGGTTCTTTTGGCTCCATCCCATATACCTTTGTGCCAAGTTAGCACTGCTTGTGAAGAGATTCTCATAGTAAAATGCTCAGTCGGTTATCATGCTTGTTTGTTTTGATGCAGTGAGCTCTCTCTGCCAATACCAATGCTGGTTTCCCACGTAAATATTTCACAGAGGCTAAACGTTTCAATTATATTTTGAATGCCGGTCACAGTTTGATTGATCATTCACCTCCCATTCGCCAGCATGATGAAATCATGGTAGACTCTTTTTCGGTTGTAGTGGTCTGCCAGTGTCATGCTGCAAATCACGCCGGCAATGTGCTGAATCATGCCTGGCATTCCTGTGGTCACAACACTGTCCAGATAGCTTCAGAAATGACACTCTTTACCCCCCCCCCCCCCCCCCCCCCCCCCCCCCCCCCCACGTTAA
>CAAKHF010019952.1:14307-27247 GCA_901007745.1 Hippocampus kuda | reverse complement strand
GTGGCATTTTGAAAAACAAAAAACTCAAATAAACAAGGGGGCGGGGGGGTTCTTTTAGTGAAATGCCAGGACATCAACTGAGCGGGGTCAGTGGGATCAACGAACAATGCTAAGGTACCTGCATCTTACCGCATCAATCTTGAGAATTGAAAGTTTGAAGGAGGAAAGTGAACCTCTTTCAAAGATCCTAACTACATTTCGGCATTAGTGGAGCGACGTACACACTAAAGCTTGCTGACCTACTGTGGTTTTGAAACCCAGAGCCTGTTCTCTGTGGCAAGGCTCATAAGCTGCAGGCCCAAGCATGTCCAAAGGTTAGGTACACACAAACAAAGCCAGAAACAGCTAAAACTACAACCAGAATGACCAGATGATGTAGTACCCCAGTACTAATCTGTGTTCTTGTTAGTGTAAATCTGAACTCGAGAAAAAAAAAATACAGTGAGCTTAAAAGGAAAAACCACACATTCCATGCTAACATGCCAGCTTAAATCTGGCTCAATGCAGGCACAAGTTTTTAATCTTCAAAAGCCAGTTTTATAAGTGCGTAATGAGCAAGACCACAATAGAAAAACAAACCATTTATTTTCCTCCCCCAGAGACTAAATGGAACCATATGAGGCTTTGCTGAGCCAGATCCTAACATCTGGACGGCATGAGAGAATCAAAGCCAAGTGGTGCGCTGTGGTCCTCAGTGAACCAGAGCAACCTTTGTCTGCCCTAACAGAACCGTAGTCAGTTAAAAAAAAAAAAAAGGTTTGGAACTATGTTCTCTGAGGAGTCTGTGTTTTCCCTCGCCCTTTTTCAGGATAATTGCTAATCAAAAAGAGGCTGCCGGCAATTGTGTGAGCGTCGTCCAAAGCAGTAATCACTGACAGCTGGGACCTTGACGTACATAAAAACAGCTGGAAGCGGCCAATGACAAACTCCTGTGAAAACAGTTTCAGGAGACGGAATGGAGGTCACAGACAGTTTCATCTCAAGGGGAATGTGACGTATGCATCGGTAGCATCTACCGTAAAAAAAAAAAAAAAAATCTCAGGTCGAACATAATCAACTGCAAGCACGCTAGTCGACAAATGATAGATATGCTTGGGTTTCAAAATAATTTCCCCCAAAATAATGGTTGAAATAATCCATTCTAGAATCAATGAGTCACTATTGTGATACTTGTACAGTGGTACCACTACTTATGAAATTAATTGGTTCTGGAAGAAATTTCTTAACTGGAAAATTTTGGAAGTAGAGACGCATTTTCCATGTAAATGGCCTAATCCGTTCCAAGCCCACCCAAACTTCAGACATAAATGTTTTCTCAGGCAAAAAAAAACAAAACAAAGAATAAAGTAAAGAATAAAAATTATTGTCAATTAACTTTTAACTGCGTCCTCACCGTTTTGTTGCCCTCTTTAGGACATGTTCTCTCTCAGAAGTGGTTTTTGCCTGGCGTTTTGTCACGAACCAATCCTACGATGTTTGCTTTTGTCGGCTTTGAACAATCCTTCGAAAATGCGTAGTGAGCGATCGCCAGACTGGTCAACACTTTTTCTGGGTTATTCTCATTTACGTAAAACTATTGGAGTACCTCATAGCCCGAGGGCCGAATGACGATGACGCTACATAAACAAAGACATATCTATCTCCTGATCTATCTACACACATCGACACATACGGTAGAGATCCCTCTTAGCCAATGCGATGCCAGGATGATGCTCAGTAGTAGCCAATGGCAGAGCAGCTATAAGTATGTTGCGTCAGGAAACTCGGAGCTGTGACTAGCAGCCCATACTGTATTTTTACCTTTCGTAACTTGAAATTTCTTTCGTAACGAGAGGCAATATTTTCCTGTTGAGGCGTTTCGGAACTTGAAAATTAAGTATGAAGAGACGTTCGTAAGTAGTGGGACCACTGTATTACCTTGACAAACAACATCCGGGTAAGCATGTATTGTATTGTATTGTATTATCAGAGTAAGAATATATTAATATTAATACATAAAAAACAAAAACAACACAAAAATCCCTGAACTTTATGAACAAAAGAAGGATAAGTGACTCGGGTGACACTTACTTTTTGGCAACTCATAATTTCCTCTTACCAAGCCTTGCTGAAACTTTTTTGGGCAAAGGAAAATGCACCAGCATGGTTAATACCCTGATATTAGCTGGACCGAGGTCTTGATCCATTCTGTCCTACCTTTGGGAGTAAGTCAGAGAAGAAAGCCAAACAAAAAGCAATACAGGGCACATAATTAGAGATGGATGCTCTTTAAACCCATGTTGGTGGATTCAGGTTGACAAGATGTTGACATGACACATGAAACCATGAAAGGAGGTGATTCTAAGTTTTCTGTGTTTTCGCAAAAAAATCGGACATCGGCTTTCTTCAGAGACTTTTAACTTCAGAAGTCCCGCTGTATTATAGTATATGTATAAAGACAAAGTGGCACCGGTTTCAATAGGCTATGGCGTGTTTAAATCACATGATTAACAACGGTAAAGCGGAGCTTGCTTTAATAGCCTTTAGCGGGTCTGCATTACTCCCTAGCCAACAACAAAGAAACATTCTTATCAGACTGAGCAGGCTGAGGTTAAGAAGCACCACCACCTGAGGCCCATGTATTTTAGCTGGGGAATTAACGTCTTACACTAAGCCACTCTCCTTCTTGCTCTTTCAGAATCCCTCTCGTTTTTTTTGGGGTTGGATCACATTCGACGGGCAAGTAAAAATACATGGAAAAAAATGGCCCCTGGAAGCCGTACCACAAACTCACACCAAATAAACTTGGAGGTCTGCAAACAATGTGCTGCTTTGTCAAGCTTGAGCTGTAAAGTTGATGAACTACGATTATTGGGTGGATGATGAGTTCCATGAACACAAAGGACAGATTATTGAGCATGCCCCAAAGGTTCAATCCTGTATTTTAATGCGCAACAAAGATAAGGTTCAGCAGTGAGTATTTCTGTCCTTTGGGAGGCATGAGGGGGTGGGTCCGCCTCCCTCATGTCCAATCACATTATGCCAGAGGGCTTGCAGTCATGATAATTTATTCCCGAGTGGTCTCTTGGGATGATGTCTGTTGGAACCCAACTCTGCAGGCGAGGCATCCCAAGAGACGTGGGCCTCGCAGGCATAATCTAGACAGGGATAATGCCACTGGGTACACGGAGAGTCAAAGACCGCTGCTGATATGACTGGTACAGGAGTGTGACATAATCCATGTTAATCAGCAGGGTTGAGGTTATTCATTGATCTTTCATTTTATTTTTTTATACCCAATGTTGACTGCGTAAAGATCCACGACGCAGAAAACAATGAAGCTGCCAGTGCCATTCACTCTTACTTGAATAACGTCAAATTATACTTTTGAGAGCCTGTACGACTCTCGAGAAAACCAATTGATCCCCCTCATTATAAACCAGTTAAGAGAGTAAGCGGGCAGCAAAAATCATAATCATAAGAAATGAAAATAAAAATCACATTTTCCTTGAAGTCTCTTGAACAGAGAGAACAAAATGAATTGCTCCATTAACTTTAGAATTTACAAAACTTGGGAGTGGAGTTTCCATTTGTGCTGTATCCACACCTTGACACCAATTACAGTTGGTTCAATCAATACACGCAATACACTGTGCTCGTCGTCAAAGGGATGAGGAAACACATTTTACCTCCAAATGAGCTCGAGCTACACCGCAATCATATGTTACATTATAAGTCCTGTAAAGTCCAATGTTTTGCAACAACAATCAAGATGTCAGGGAGAACGCAGCCAACATCAATACCCACAACTAAGCAACAAGAAACCTATCTTAAACATAGATTATCATTTTTCTTAGTGGCCCCAGAGAAGCAATTCCACGTCTTTTACCACTAAACTACCCGCTAATACTGTATCTCACAAAAGGTCTACATGCGAGTGGTAGTATGATTAATCTGGAAGATCTCCTGGTTCGTAACAGCAATCTCATCGTAGAAAGAGGAGTCTATTAGCGCAACTAATGCACAACAGCTGGCCAAGTCATTTTGTCTGTGGAATACCATGCCCCAAGTAAATAATTCAAGGCTGGCTTGTTCACAAGCATAGATGCTAGACGCCTGAATTTATTATTATTATTTTCAAATTACACAGCCAATAAGAGAAAAGACACATCTGGCGCAGCTGCTTTTTGCAAGGTGTTGAGGGTGAACGCTGGAATTAAGAATTATGGAGAAGTTCCTTGATGTGAGGAGTCAGACCAAAAACAACAGCAGGGAAGTAACTTTTGGGACTCACAGCGAGATTTTGTATTTTCCAGCCCTACATCTAGCAACCGTATACAATTATTTACTGCCCCATTGGAAATAGAGTTCAGTCATCAAAAAAAAAAAAAATGTGACTAGCAATCGTTTATTCCAAGTTCTCGGTGTCAGCGTCCGATTTATGAAACTCTTTCAGTAAACCTCCCCTTTAATGATTTCCAGCAGTACTGGTTTGTTTTGGTGTAAAACGGGATATCCCGCACAGTTAATCCAGTGCACTCAAGAGCCATCCCAAAATCCTGAATAATAAAATAACACAAAAATAATGATAAAACACGTGATGATGGATGTATGGATTGAAGTGTAAGAAGACACTGAGACACGCTAATCACTCATAGCTTGTTTAATGAACTGAAGTTCCATCCATCCATTTTCTGATCCGCTCAAGGGTCAATGGGCATGCTGGCGGGGTCCAACCTGAATTGGTTGCCAGCCAATTGCAGCACACACATAGACGAACAAACCATCTGTGCTCATACTCACACCGAGGGACAATTTAGAGTCTGTCGCTAACCTGCCATGCATATTTTTGGAATGTGGGAGGAAACTGGAGTACCCGGAGAAAACCCACGCAGGCCCAGGGAGAACATGCAAACTCCACAGACGGAGGCCGGATTCGGAATCGAACCCTGCACCTCTGCTCTGTGCGGTCGACGTGCTAACCAGTCGACCGCCGGGCCGCCTTGAACTGAAGTTCAAAAATAAATATCCCAGCAGCCTCAGCATCTTTTGATTTTTCTGTATGTGGCCCTTGGTGGAAAAACGTTTGGACAGCTCTAGTTTCGGACATTATTGGATGAACTAAGCATATGTATGGGAAGCAGAGGGAGAGCTGAATGATGACTCTCGGATGTCAGCCAGGAGCTCAGCTTTCAGTAAAGTTTCCTTTCAAGTCCTATTTCCATCACAATTGTCCAAAGCGTACCGAAATACATGACTGAGAAACACAAGCCAGATTTGGGTTTTCTATTTCGAAATATACTGTGATAAATTGCATAGCGCAGCTTGACTGGAAACTTGAGTTGATATGGTGGACTCTGGAGGAAATTTACCACTAAATTCAAGTTTATATTTCCATGGTTGCTTACTTTCTGTCATTGTCATCAGACTCCATATGCTACAAGCCACCAGCATGCTTTAAATCGGACCGAAGGATTAACGGGTAATGAGATGTACTGGGTAGCGGGAGCTCGGATGTATGTGATGGTGATTGTATACGGCGGTAGAGCTTAGTATTGTTTATGTGTGTTTTTGAAGGGTGTGTGTGGAAGGCCCGCTGGGCACAAACACAGTAAGGACTCCCCAGGCCATTAGCGCGGGACCCCAGGCCTCAGTACTATTGTTGGCACCCACAGAGCAGAACGCAGCTGGAGGTTCGCATCTCAGTGCCTCACAGCCAAGAAAAGCCCCATTAAAGTAGATAGGGTTCCTGACAGCAAGTAGTATCCAAATGCACACTTTCATGTTCAAGTGGATGTGCGAGTTGCAGCAGTAATGTCTTGGCCTGGAGTCATGGGAGTGATTGCAGACACATTCCAGTGTCTGGAATTGTTGTGGTTGTTTTGTCAACAGTTTTACTTTCTTTGAAAACCTTTTTTTTTGTGTGTGTGTGTGTGATTTGCGGTATAGCCAGCAGCAAAAACTTAAATGAAAAGCTATATTGAGTTTTTTTTTTTTTACCTATTATGTGTGTCATAACTTTTTCATCCACACAGAATTTGAATACTGCTCCAAAAAAATGACATGGATTTGAACTATTGCTATTGCTCATATTTTTCATAAGCAACCCAATTGGCAGCCTAAAAAGCATTTGGGGAATCATAAAAAGATACGATTTAAATGGATTTTGACCACAGATTTTCTTAGCCAGACCTAGACAGGCTTGGGGGGGATACAATAATTACAAAAATGTTTTTTTAAGACTGGTAGCTCCTCTTAACAGCACTGCTTTAAGATGAAAATGGCCCAATCTTCCTCCCCTTTATATTCTCCCACTCGAGCCCTCGATGAATTCCTCCCATGGCCCGCCGCTCTCCTTTAATGAGAAACTGAAAACGACAGCTTTAATCACCGCCCGTGGCCATAGCAAAGGGCCCGTTAATGATAGAAAAGAACAGAGGGCCATTTGCATCAATCAGTCCTAAATTACTTTTTATGATAATGCGGCAAAGAGAGAGAGAGAGGGAATGAGAGAGAGAGAGAGAGGCAACCCAGATGACTTCTACATGATGATGATGATGATGATGATGATGATGATCCTCCCACCCTATCCACTACTGTACATGGATATTTCTTAAAAAGACAGCAATTCGTTTAAAAAAAAAAAAGCTGTCATTGCAAGCTAGCATGTCATATACTATATATATATATATATATATATATATATATATATATATATATATATATATATATATATATATATATATATATATATATATATATATTTACATTGAGCTTGTGCAAGATTGCCGTAAAAATGAATGCACAACTTTGCACGGTCTGGCAAACTAGCGTAACATCTTTGCTGAACTATTTGAGTCCATTCAACAGACTGATGACTGCAATAATGCGATCATGTTCAAGGTTCAGCAACCACGGTACTCAAGCGAACGATATAACAGCACAAATGTCGAGCTTTGATCCAAAAATGGGCGGTGTCAGCAGTGAGTGTCAACAGAGCAGATGAGTGATGATCCAAAACAGTGCCCTTTCGATGCATTTTATGATTGAAATATGACAATCTATGCAGCTAATGTGTTTGATATGAATACAGTTGAGTCATTTTACAGCAAAAACAATTTAACATCGCTTAATGTTGAACAATATCCAAGCAAGTTTGATGCATGTCACAAAAATCACATCGCTTAAAGTTGAACACTATCAGGCCATGGAACCCCAAAAATAAAAAGTTATGAGAAACATCTGACACACTACATTTAGTCAGAATATTCCGATTTAACAACACACATTTTTTTGGAATCTCGGATATCCTTTCATCACGTTTGGGGGAGAATCTTAAATAAGCAGGTGGCCTTTTTCCAACCTATTTTCATGGGTCAAAAATGACTGACTAGTTCCTGCAATATTGTCATCTTGTGGCCACTGTTTTTTTCATCGTGTTGGAGCCTACTGGGATTCAATGGGCCAGAATTGTGCTACGTTTGGAACATTACGTGTAGTTTTCACACACGCTACTCATACATTTCCGGGTTTTAAGTGACAAAGGCACACACAGGACGCGTGGACACGTCCATCGAGGTGTACCGGTATTTCAAAAAAGTACATATACAGTGAGAACCAGGTCGGGAACTTGGCTTCATTTCCACTGCTCAGTTCCCTTCAGAGTGCTTGCTGGGTGACCGCAAGGTCACCGGGTATCACCATGCAGGTGGAAACATTTTCCTCCACGGGGGCCTAGGCAGTCAGCGGAATTGTGGCCAGCCATCGTGCACTTTAGAGTGGCAACAGCTGGACAAGGGTCAACGCGTGTGTTACTCAAATAATTGTTTGGTTTGTTTAACAGCTGACTAGGGTAAAACCTCTGCACACTATGCAGTTCCGAGGGGGCCCACGTGACAAACAGTCTGTCCTCCTTTCAAATATGTATTGCTATTTTTATGTTAAATGTAACAAACTTTGAATTATGCACATATTGTGGGTCAGACGCCAGCAATTCCCGCGATCCTCTTCAGGAAAAGCGGTGTTGAAAATGGATGGAGGTCATCTATCTTAAGAAGTTTGCATGGTGATACAGAGTAGAAAGACTCAATGGATTGCAATGAACATACAGTACTGTACCTGAGCATACGCATCGCGGTACCTGAAAACAACACGGTCATACATAGGCTCAAGTACGGCAGTATTTCCCATCATAACATCACGAGTAATTCAAAATCTTTAACATTCGGTAAACAAGCCATCAACTGCTTAATTACACCCGATGTGACATTTCCTGTGACTATAATTAATTCAGAAGTGCTGTGATTAAATGCAATCAATGCAATTCCAAAAACAGCGGGGGTGGGGGTGGGGTGGGGGGGTCTCCGAACAAAGAGATCATCAGCGGATGAACAACAGGTGCAATCAGATGACATAACATCTCATTTGCATTCTGTATGAAAACCAGCAAGTAAACATGACACAACGCTCGGGTACTTCAATGTTTACAGTTGCATAAAATACATTCTGGACCATGTTGGCTGGAGAATATCAATGAAATAAAGCTTACCTCGGCCACCACTATTGCTTTTCTGCAAGTAATAATCCTATCTTCCGAGTTCAAGGGAAAGTCAAATGAATATCACAACAATATCCAGGAGGGGGAGAAGAGAAAAAAAACCAAAAAGGCTCTTTTGAAAAAAAAAATTAAAACAATTCAAATGTCCATGAACGCTTGAATAGTGGGCTGAAAGGTTTGCCAGTGCCTGGCAGTTGAAAACGGCCGAACAAAACATACCAGTTTATCACAAAAGCGGACTCTGACAAACGCACAATCCTCGCCAACACACAGACAAGCATGACAATGGCCCTTCAGGCTATTGCCTACTTCTGTTCACTCTTGCACGCTGTGTCTGTCTCACATGCACTCTCTCTCCACCACAGATGGCTCCTTGTGAGTCCAGGGGAGGGCAAGGCTGCTCCACAGTAATCCCCAGCCACACAGACGGAAAAGCTTGTTAGAGCACTTGCTGATCACCACAAAAAGTCAAACCCGAGCCAGGGAAAGGTCACCAGGAATTAGGCAATGCTCAAACTCCAAAGGCCTGCCTAATTCCCCTGATAAGCCCCTTTGAAATTCAACCTGTTCTGGCTGTGGCTTGGGCTCAGCATTGCCTCGGAGTAAAACCCTGCACTAAATCTAGCTGGAACGCATTCGTAGAGGGGAGAGCACACGCGCGCGCGCACGCTCACTCTCATTCCCAGCTGCACACAGCGCTGACGGCACAAGCAGGGCTTTTCCCGATGACTAGACTAGAACAATCGACAAAAGACTCAAATCAATGAGCGCCAATGTTTGAAAGGCACGAGGCTGCCCAGACGCAGCATGGGGGCTTTACATTTGAGCTCCTTTGGATGGAAGGGAGCTTTGTGGCTGCTTTGGACTTTACACCGCAGTTGTTGTCAATTATTCAGTTTCAAGAGGACACTGAAAAAAATAGAAGAAAAACAAAAAAACAAAAGGATCACAAAACAAAAAGCATTGCGTGAAAGATGACTGATGAATACCTCGAGGAGTTACGTGACGTGTCTGTAGTTTAAAATAATAAAACCTGTGTAACAACGTCCATACAGACAGATCAAAGTTTATGTTGTCAGTCTTCTTTTTAGTTGGAGAATAGATATTTTAAGATGATTTTTCAAAAAAAGAAAATCTGCTTTTATTTAAAATTAAGTGAATGGGTTATTTTTGAGAATGTTGTTCCATAAGGATACTTTATGTTCATCATAATTTTATTTATATACAATGAATTTTTTGTCTTTAAATAGTTCTACAAATGAGGCTTTGCGCTGGTTAGGGGTTACGTCATTGAAAAAAGGGGTGAGAACCACTGATGGCGACCATCCAATACATCCATGAAAAGCTTACTTTAAAATCTGAAAAACTTATATTACAGAAAAATTGATGGATTTGTTTTTAGGTCTTGGAACAGGAATATGCTTGGTCGCCATCATTGAACTGCTTCAGCATTTTCCATGTTTCATTCTTAATACATCAAAAACTAATAACATTTTCTTATTTTCTCTTTTGCGTCAGCTGGAATCAGGTTGCGTGATTCTTTTTAACTTCAGTTAGTGCAAAAATGTTGGCCCTGTTCTTATCTACCCTGCAAAATAATAGATTTTAGGGCATTTAAACAGCACTTGCTGCCGCCCCACTTTTTCACAATCTAACAGAAGCGATAAGAGAGAAAATTGGTATGAAGTGATTATATCCGTTTTCCTCGGTGGAGCCTGTTCAATATTGGTGGAGAAGACAAATGATTGTCAGGTGATTGTGTCCCATAAACCATTTTTGTACTCCTTTTATGCAGTTTTATCAGGCTAGGAAAGTTACACACTGGTGAATCCAGCTGCTCAGTGAACACTGTATAGAGACAGAAATGTGAAAGAGCAGGTTGGGCTGATTAGCTATCGACAGACACCATCGACATCTGTATCACTACGACACTCATTGAGCCACAGAAACTGGACTGAAGAGAGAGGATGTGGGCACATCTTTGGTGGCCGCTTCTCTGTGTCGCTTGTGTATTGTGCTTTATTAAACTTTTCTATCTCTCGTTCTGGCCTCCTTTCTTGCGGAGCTGTAACATTTATTCCCATTGCAGCAAACCTATGATCATTTTTACGGTTATGGGTGGCTTGTGTGGCTGCTTTACATACCCAACTTCTGACACCAGTTTACAGCAAGTTGTCCTCTGTCGGCAATATCCAGACTCTTTTGCTATTGCACAGCGGCCTCGGTGCCTTAAACTGTTTTTTGTTTTTATTGGGTCTTCTATTTAGGACTGCTGCTACATTGTTTCGCGACATAGCTGGCCGACAGCTAGCTTGCCCCGACCAAGGGGCGCCAAACAGCCGATGCTAATGGCCGCATCCATATCACTGGTCGAATGTCTTTGGTCACCTGTGCCTTGCCGGTGTCTTCTGCTGTCCCTGCCACATCAGAGTACTGCCACCGCTGGAGTAAATAACACCGAAAACATCACGCGATTTTTGGACCATGAAACGAATCAAAGACACGGAGTGGATTACTGCGTAGACCCTTACAGAGACATACCTAACCATCAGAAATCCAAATAATCCCGTTCAACACAGAGTCACTCATAAATAAATCATGCCTAGTAGATTACATGACCATGACCTGGACGAGGGCATTGACCTCATGTGCCTGAGTGAAACCTGGCACCAGCCAGATGTTTAGTCCACCCTTGATAAAGAATGTCCTCTGGTTATAGCTACCTGGAAGCAGCTCACAGGATTGGTCGGAGGGGTGGCCTAGCTGTCATTCACCAACAACACCTGGAACTGTCCCCCATCCTACTGCCCGCATCTTCCTGCAAGTGTCTTGCATTCAAATTTAAGCCACTCCATCCTATGACTGTTCTCATCTACTGCCAAAACAAACCCATTTTCGGTTTGCATCCTGAAATTCTTTCATAACCTCTGTACTACATCTGCTGACACTATAAAATATAACTGGAAGACTGAAATACAGTGAAAATCCTCTAGAAAGAAATCATGTTTGCAACAAGAAATTTTTCACAACTTGGGTTCTTCACCGTAGCAAATTTGATCTCAGATGTAAACACACACACACACACACGCACACACACACGAACGTATGTGTACACGCACACACAAACGTATGTGTGTTCTTTATTTTTATTCCAATAGTGCATAAGTATGAGCATACACTTCATATCGTCAGTGGAGAAAGAAAAAAAGGGAAAGAAATAGCGAAATTTTCGATCAGCATTCACTTTCACTTACATCAATTTCTTGGATAATGTCTTTTATTTTGCTTCCTCCGTCTTTCATTTTGATCACTTTTACCCTCTCTTCCAGCGTCAGAGCTCTCGTCTTCGCTGCTTGACATCCAAAGGTCCGTTTTGTAGTCATTTTAGCAATGCAACGTTCTTGCTGCATTTGAAACTAACAATAACAAATACTTCCTGGACGACTGCACATGTGTAAACCAGTGTGGTGGTTGCTGTTGCCGTTTTTGAACGAAGCAGTAGAGGTCGCTGTTGGATTAGACTTCGTTGTAGTGAATCTCGTCGCGAGGTAAGAGCAGAGAAAAAGATTTCGTATAATGCAACAGGGTTTTTTTTTCGTTGTATGGGGGCAGGAGGGTGGGAATGGTGTTAATGTATGAAGATTTTTTCACACTATGGGGTATTTTCACCCATGAAGGTTTCGTTGTAGAGGAGTTTCACTGTATTCATGTTGGCCGCGCTCTCATCACCCTGCTGTTGAACAGTTCTGAATTCACTAAATTCAAAACAACTTGTTGATGTCCCAAAGCATTTCAAGGGATTACACACTCGAGCTGGTCATCTGCACCTCCAGTCCTGTTCAGCAATTTACAGGTTTATGATCTTTGTGTCTCAGATCACAAAGTGGTGTTAATGGAGCCGCCTTTGTTCTCCCCTTACATCAAATTCAAACAACAGATTCATTTCAGAGAGAGCCATCAATATGGCTGTCCTGGCTCTTCACTTTCAACTTCTTTCCTCTGGCTCTATTGACTTCCTTGCTGTTTCTGACATAGTGGACCGCTCCTTGAGTAGTCACTTGGACGACCATGCCTCATCAAAATCTTGTGCTCAGCACCCTGGTCCACTTGCTGACTGTGAAATAGGGAAGCAGCTGGGCGTGTCCTTGCCCTCGAGACTAACTGTTACAAAATTACATTCAGAAAACACAAGGGTATATGCATAAGCTCTGAGTGATGCGCGGTACAAGCAATACTCCACCATCATCAACAATAGCTCTGGTAATTCCAAACAACCCTTCACAACCATAAATTACCGACCCACCATCTGTTATTGTCCGGCCTCTTCTGCTCCTTCTTCAGTGTCACACAGAAGGTCGAGTACATCATGAAGAAAATGAAGCCATCCACTTAAGCCCTGGACCT